>CAJQZJ010001041.1:224917-239490 GCA_907164525.1 Lophiomys imhausi
AGCACAGAATTCTACCAGACATTCAAAGAAGAGCTAACACCAATATTCTTCAAACTCTTCCACAACATAGAAACAGAAGGAATACTGCCAAACACGTTCTATGAGGCCACAGTCACCCTTATATCTAAACCTCACAAAGACCCAACAGAGAAAGAAAATTTCAGACCAATTTCCATTATGAACACGGATGCAAAAATACTTAATAAAATACTTGCAAACTGGATCCAAGATCACATCCAAAGTATCATATACCATGATCAAGTAGGCTTCATCCCAGGGATGCAGGGGTGGTTCAACATTAGAAAATCCATCAATGTAATCCACCACATAAACAAGCTGAAAGAAAAGAACCACATGATCAACTCATTGGATGCTGAAAAAGCTTTTGACAAAATACAGCACCCTTTCATGATAAAAGTCTTAGAGAGATCAGGCATACAAGGACCATACTTAAAAATAATAAAAGCAATTTACAGCAAGCCAATAGCCAACATCAAACTAAATGGAGAGAAACTTAAAGCATTTCCTCTAAAATCAGGGACAAGGCAAGGCTGCCCACTCTCTCCATATCTCTTCAACATAGTACTTGAAGTTTTAGCTAGAGCAATAAGACAACTAAAAGAGTTCAAGGGAATACAAATTGGAAAGGAAGAAGTCAAAGTATCCCTATTTGCAGATGATATGATAGTATACATCACTGACCCAAAAATTCCACCAGAGAACTTCTACAGCTGATAAACTCCTTCAGCAAGGTGGCCGGATACAAAATCAATTCAAAAAAATCAGTAGCCCTTCTTGACACAAAAGATAAATGGGCTGAGAAAGAAATAAGGGAATCAACACCCTTCACAATAGCCACAAATAATATAAAATACCTGGGGGTAACTCTAACCAAGCAAGTGAAAAACCTGTATGATAAGAACTTCAAGTCTCTGAAGAAAGAAATTGAATAGGCCATCAGAAGATGGAAAGATCTCTCTTGCTCATGGATAGGTAGGATCAACATAATAAAAATGGCCATCTTACCAAAAGCAATATACAGATTCAATGCAATTCCTAATCAAATACCAACTCAATATTTTACAGATCTGAAAAAAAAACAATTCTCAACTTCATATGGCATAACAAAAGACCCAGAATAGCTAAATCAATCATATACAATAACAGAATATCTGGAGGGATCACCATTCCAGATTTCAAGCTGCACTACAAGGCAATAGTAATAAAAACAGCATGGTACTGGTGTAGAAACAGACCAGTTGACAAATGGAATCAAATTGAAGACCCAGAAATAAACCCACACACCTATGGTTACTTAATTTTCGACAAAGAAGCCAAAACCGCACAATGGAAAAAAGAAAACATCTTCAATAAATGGTGCTGGTATAACTGGATGTCAACATGTAGAAGAATGCAAATAGATCCATACTTATCACCCTGTACAAATTTTAAATCTAAGTGGATCAAAGACCTCAACATAAATCTGAACACACTAACATTAATGGAAGAGAAAGTGGGGGAAAGCCTGGAACTCATTGGCACTGGTAGCAACTTTCTGAACATAACACCAATAGCTCACACACTAAAACAAACAATCAATAAATGGGACGTTATGAAATTGAAAATCTTCTATAAGGCAAAGGACACTGCCCTTAGAACAAAATGGCAACCTACAGACTGGGAAAGGATCTTGCCCCTCACATGACTGAAGAAAAATTTCACCCACCAGTGAGGCATAGAATCTGCTGCAGGTTATTGGAACACCTTACCCTAGATGGTGTGCCATATCAAGTACCAGTACAAGTGGAACTCTTGCCCCTCACACGACTGAAGAACTGAGGGAGTATGACATGTGAGGGCCCACCTCATCTGAGGAGGAGACTGCCAAGTAGAAGAACAATGACAGAGGAAGGGAGGGAGGGAGAGAGGGAGGGAGGAAGGGGTCAGGAGAGGAGGAGGGAGGAAATGAAACTATATTCTAGAAGTAACTTGAGAAAACAAAATAATACTTTTTGAAGAAAAGAGCTAATAAGCTTAAAAATATAATAAAAATACAATAATATAAAATTTTCAAACTATAATTTACCAAAGGTATACTTACATTACTAGCATGAAAGGAAAATGGCCTTAATTTCAGATTAGAATGTTAGACTGCAGGTGGCCACATAGCTTACACAAACTTGACAGCAGCTTAGAAGTTTTTTTTGTAGATATAAAGGATATTTTCATGGTTTGGCATTAAAAAGCAGGTAAGAGGTTTAAAATACTGCAAATAAATTAAAGGTTACTGGAGTTCAACCTGGTTTTCTAAACCTCCAAGAGTTGAAAAATTTGGAGCTAAGGTAAAATAAATGAGAAGCATGGTGTTAGCCCATGCCTTTAACTCCAGCAGACACAGGAGGATCACTATAGAGTTAGATGTCTTATAAATTCTAGAGTTACAAGGAACAGGGTGGTGATGGTACACACCCTTAATCCCATCATTTGAGAAGGATACACCCTTAATCCCAACACACTAGAGACAGAAACCTGCAAATATCGGAGTTCAAGGTCAGCCTGACAAAAAGCAAGCTCTAAATAGAGAGAAACTTTGATCCAGGGGTGGTGGAGCACATCTTTAATCCCATTAGTTGGGAACCACATGTCTTTGATCCCAATACTTAGAATGCAGAGACAGGCACATAGGATTTGGAAGGATTTAAGTTTAAAAGCTACTCACAAAGGTATGCTAAAATTCAAAGTGAATGGTCCTTCGAGATCTCAAAATATATACACTTAAAGGGTTGTTTAGTTCCAAAATATCAAAATAATTTCTTTTTAAATCTCAATTGAAAGATAATACTTTTTATATTGTTAAAAAAACAAATTTGCTCCCGGAAAAATATTACCTGCCCCTCCTCCCCCAAAAAGGTAGTGTCCCAAAGTTAAGATTGGGCAGGGACTGTTTAAGGAGATTTAAAGCATCCATCTAAGGAATCCAGGGGCAACTGGACAACTGAAACCTCAAAAGAAAACAGATCAGACACCAAAGAATACAAGTAGCCCAGATGATCCAGCCTTGCAGACTTCCTCAATAGGTGTTTCCTCAAAAGTCTACAACCACAACAACTCAAAATCACTAAGATTGTTCAGCTCCACAGATTGTTCCAGCCAGAACTTCAGTAAAGCCTTAAAGTTCAGCTTCTGTCTACAAACTTCTTAGGACATTTAAATAGCTGAGCACAAAAGGACTGAACATCAAATGATTCTATTAACTTTTTTAACAATTTTTCCATTCTTATTTGGGCCCCAAACAGGTTTACTACATCCCAAATCAGCAGGAAGTCATTTTAAGAGAGTGACATCCCATCTCCAGAAGGTGGGGAGTGTGTTTTCCCCCCCTTTGGTCATTTGATGGGTTATAGATAATCTTGTTATTTAGGGGGAGGGATTATAAGCTGTAAAATGGTCTTGTTAAATAGGTTTTGGAGGTTAGACCCAGGGACTTCTCTCTTTTTCTTTTCTGTATCCTTCTTTCTCTCCTATGTAGGAGTGAACAGACTTCAGAAAAAATGGGATATAGACATAATATAGGAATGATAAAGAAAAAAAGAGAGATTATTGAATATGCCCTTTCACCTTTGTGTACTGATACAAAATTAAAGTTAACTCTTTTTAAGGTATTGTACCTAGGTAATGCTTAAAAATGAAATGTGAAGTTTTGGCCTTTTGCTACCAACTGTCATAAACTGTTTAGGATAATTAAGAAATGGAAACTAATAGTCATTCAAGCATGACATTCAGTTAGGTACTAGGACAGTCTATAACAGTTATTTTGTAAGCTAATCAGAAATCAAATTGCTAAGAAACAAGCAACATTTGCTTATACAAATATAAGAGATAGATATATGGTCTTCAAAAACCTCAAGAGATCTGCAGAATATGGCATTCAAAGATGTTTTCTTAACTTAACATCTTTTTGGTATCAAGACATGTCAGCACCTGACAGCACCCCCTATTCTACTCCAAGTAGAAGATGAGCATCAAAGAATCTCCAATTGGAGATGGTTGAATTAGTGGCAAGCCTATCTCTTGGCAAGAAAAACCCTTTGCTTCAACTGTAGACAGAATGCTGTCCAAATAGTACAAAGCTTGGAAGCAGGTAAGTCAACAGCCTAGCTCATCTAAGACAGGTTAGGCAAGTCCTTCATAACTCCTGTTTTACAACCAATGTCTGTCAAGAAAGGGGACCAAATGGCTGAAGATTGATGCTGTAATATATGGAGAGAAATTGGGAACTGTCCAGGCGGCCACTGGTATGTCATTTCTGAGTTTTGGAAGTGGCTGGCCTTGCACTTCCTGTATAATCAGATATATTTATCCCTCTCAGGTCTCTGAGGTGGTTGAAGACTAGATAGCTAGAGTCTCATAATTAAATTTTGAGTTGTTTAGGAATTAAGAGGGTGTTCTGGATCTAAGAAGATGTTTTTAAAATTGTGATGCAAGTTAGGATGGAAACTGAACTGGATATAGAACTTTAAACTCATGGAGATGATTACATAGTAGAATGTTAAAGTCAGGTGCCAAATACATATGGACTGGACATTGGGAATGTATGCTAAGCCCTATAACTCTCATAATTGTGGCCTAATTATTTCTGTTGTTTTGTATTTTATTTATTGTTATAAGAGAAAGAGCCATTTGTTGGACTGAAAGGGGGAGCTGTTGGGGAGAAAAAGATACACCTTAAACTTAAAAACAAAAAAGGAAAGTGATGGGGGGGTTGAGGGGGGAGAGGGTGGGAGGGTGGGACTGGAGGTGGGGGTAGGGAGGGGATTGTGATTGAGATGTAACTTGAAGAAATAAAAAATAAATTAAAAAAATAAACACAAATATAATTTTTGAATGCTAAAAGTTTTTGTCTTGTTTTAACTTTCTTATATTCTATGCATTTAGAAATTCAGTTTCTCAGTTGTGCTGTTAAGTTGTTAGCATGTGATCTCTCCAATTTCTTTCTAAACACACTTAGTGTTATGAATTTTCCTCTTATCACTGCTTTCAATGTGTCCCATAAGTTAAGATATATTGTGCCTTCATTTTCATTGAATTTTAGGAAGTCTTTAATTTCTGTATCTCTTCCCTGACCCATTGGTCATTGAGTTGTGAGTTGTTCAGTTTCCATGAGTATATAGGCTTTCTGTTCTTTCTATTGTTGTTAAAGCCCAGCTTTAATCCATGGTTATCTGATAAAATACAAGGGATATTGCAATTTTCTTATATTGGTTGAGGCTTGCTTTATGATGGAATATATGGTAAATTTTGGAGAAGGTTCCATGGGGAGCTGAGAAGAAGGTATATTCTTTTGTGTTTGGGTTAAAAGTTATTTTTATATCAATCGGATCCATCTGATTCATCACATCTGTTAGTTTCATCATTTCTCTGGTTAGTTTCTGTCTTGATAACCTGTCCATTGGTGATAGTGCAGTGTTGAAGTTTTCCACTATCAATGTGTAGGAATTGATGTGTGACTTAAGCTTTAGTAATGTTTCTTTTAGAAATGTCGGTACCCTAATATTTGGGGTATAGATGTTCAGTATTGAGATGTCATCTTGGTGGATTTTTCCTTTGACGATATTAAGTGTCCTTCCCCAACTCTTTTGATTAATTTAGGTTGAAAGTCTATTCTGTTCGATATTAGAATGGCTACTCAAGCTTGCTTCTTGGGTCCATTTGCTTGGAAAACCTTTTTCCAGCACTTTACTGTGAGGTAATGTCTATCTTTGTTGCAGAGGTGTGTTTCTTGTATATGGTTGAAAGGTGGATCCTGTTTTCAAATCCATTCTGTTAATCTGTGTCTTTTTGTTGGGGAATTGAGCCCACTGATATTAAGAGATATTTATGACCAATGATTGTTAGTTCCTGCCATTTTGTTTTTGGTGGCAGGTTTTCATGTGTGAATGTTGTGTGTGGTTCTTTTGTTTTGTTTTGTTTTGTTTTGTTTTGCTGCAAAGGAGTTATTTATTGCCTGTGTTTTCATGAGTGAAGTTAACCTCATTGGCTTGGAGTTTTGCTTCTGAGTGGGAGTGTGTGAGGGGAAGGAGGGTGGGGATCTGATGTGGTGAGAGTGGGGGTGAGAGGTGAGAGGACTGAGAAGGAAGGAAATTGATGGAGAGGAGGGCATCTATGAAACAAGCGGGAGACTTGTCAAAGGGTATGTTCCTGGAGGGATATGGGAGTAACTCTAACTGAGACTCCTAGCAGCAGAGGACATGGAGATTGAAGTGGTCACCTCCTAGCCTGCCAGGACTTCCAGTGGTGGAAGTGGGACAGTAACCCACCCACAAAACTTTTGACCCGTTATTTACCCTGTCTAGTGTATCCTGAGATGTACTGGGATAAAGATAGAGTAGTGATTAAAGGAATGACCAACCAATGACTGGCACAACTTGAGACACATCCCAAGGGAGAGAGCCAGCACCTGACACTATTAATGATACTCTGCTGTGCTTGCAGACAGGAACATAGCATAACTGTCCTCTGAGAGGCCCCACCCAGCAGCAGATCGAAAGAGATGCTGAGACATACAGCCAAACCATAGGTAGAGCTTGGGGGGTCTTGTAGAAGACTGAGAAGAATAGAGGGATGCAAAAGGGACAAGAACTCAATTTAGAAAATCCTTCACAAAGATGTCCCAAGATTTGTCTCCAAGGTGATATTAGACCTTGTCAAGTTGGCAAAAAAAAAAAAAATCACAAGGTCTGATAACACAATCTTCCTATGATACAGTAAAACAATAAGACTCCCTTTCAGGGGGAGATCCAAGATGGCGGCAGCCCATGCAGATGCATTTTGATCTTGGGGAAAACAGCCACAAAGCCACAAAGGCTGTGCAAAAAAAACCTGAGTGACTGGAACCACCTGGGTTTCACCCAGCTACTCAGGGACCATTAAAAATCCCTGGACAGGACTCTCCCTCCAACTCTTGGACACGCACAGAAGCCACTGACTCTGGGAACCGGGAACCAGGAACCCCCACCAGGAGAGATGACGGGTAAGATCCACTCTAATACCCAGCAGGCAGATTCAGGCCACACACAGGGTTCTCACCAGCCTACTGGACCCCCCCCCCCCAGATCCCACGCAGGTATTCCAGCTATTTAGCGAAAGGTTTCAGACCTCTGGGAGTGCCACACACCCTTAACATTGCACAGCAGGTGAACAGCAGCTGGGCATGCGAGGTTCCACAGGGCATCAGCCAAGTAGCCAGCAGGTCCACAGCTGTATTTGGAAAGCCCAGACATATTTGTGCGAACTCAGAGGAGTGCTGGACAGGCCCGCCTACTGGATTTACAGTCATTGGGGAAAAAATCCTACAGCTCAATTGAGTGGTGGGACACCCTTCTGGCTTCAGGTTACCTTTCATGGCGGCTTACGGGAATTTGGATGACAGTGGCCCCATTTGCCAGTATCCAAAGCCAGCTCCATACACATATAGGAGGGGCTGTGGGAGTGGTAGAAAAGGCTACAGGGGGTGAAGGTGGATTTACTCGCCACAGGGTCCAACCCTGGGCAAAATGTGAGGTCTTTATTATTATTATCAGACTTTTTTGTTAGTATAGGCCCTTCCAGCGGGGAACCAGAGCTTAAGTATATATGGCTCCACCCACTGGATCAGTGAGTCAACCTGGGAGGCTGTGCTTAGTGACTCAACTTACAGGGGTGGAGTCAGGCTCTCTGAGGAATCCTATTGGCCTTGGGACCACCAAAGTCCACAGAATCTGTGCCTGGACAAGACAATACCACCAGAGCCACTGCAGGCTGAACATTCAATCTGTCTTGGGAGCAGTGAAACAATCCTGGGTCATTTCTCACTGCCTGGGAATAGGCTGCACCAGCTCAAAGTGCGTAATTCGACTGCTACACCAAATTGCCCCCTTTGGATCCAAGCCCAGAAGACAACAGGAGCAGACAGCTAAGAACATACAAATGGCCAAAGGTCCGGGGAAAAACAGAAATCAGAGAGACATGACTCCAGCAAAACACAACTATGCTAGTTCATCAAATTCTGACCACCTCACTACAGCTGAAACACATGAAAACAAGGACAATTCTACATTATGGAACGTGATAGATTCCCTTCAAGAAGAATTAAAATATATGAAGGAATTCAAATAATCCACAATTTCACAAGCGAAAGCAATGGATAATACCATTAGAGAGCACCAAGCCAAGGTGGTTCAACTTGAACAGAAAAAGACAGGGCAATGAAAGATTTCCAGGCAAAGACAAGAAAATTGCAGCAGGAAATGTACAAAATGAATAAAACCATTCAAGACATGAAAATGGAAATGGAAACAATAAAGAACACACAGTAAGAGTAAAAAATGGAATTGTAGAATCAAGGGAAGAACAGGAACTACAGATATGAGTATCAAAAATAGGACACAAGAGATGGAAGACAGGATCTCAGACATGGAAGATTTAATGGAAGAAATCAGTACAACATCCAAAGAAAATGAGAACGCTAAAAATTCTCTCACCCACAACATCCAAGAAATCAAGGACTCAATGAAAAGACGGAACCTAAGAATTATAGGCATAGAGGAGAGAGAAGACTCACGACTCCAAGGTCCAGGAAATATCTTCAACAAAATCATAGAAGAAAACTTCCCAAACCTAAAGAAAGAGATGCCAATAAAAATTCAAGAGGATTACAGAACATCAAGCAAATTAGATCAAAAAAGAAACGCCTCTCGCCATATAATAATTGATACTCCAAATGTACAGAACAAAGAAAGAACATTAAAAGCTGTAAGAGAATAAGGTCAAGTCTCATATAATGGCAGACCCATCAGAATTACACGTGACTTCTCCTCAGAAACTCTAAAAGCTAGAAGGGCTTGCAAAGATGTCCTACAAGCCCTGAGAGAACATAGGTGCCCAGCCAGACTCTATACCCAGCAAAATTCTCTAACAACATAGATGGAGAAAACAAGATATTCGATGACAAAATCAAATTTAAACAATATCTACCCACAAATCCAGCCCTGCAGAAAGAAGATCGTAGAAGGAAAATTCCAACACAGAGAAGATAATTACACCCAAGAAAACAGAGGAAATAGAAAAGTCCAAAGCAACTAAACCAAAAGAAGCACAGGACAACCACCTATACCAAAATAATGGGAAATAAAAACCCCTGGTTCCCAATATCCATCAACATCAATAATTCTCAACTCACCAATAAAAAGACACAGACTTACAGATTGGATCTGTAAAAAAGACCTATCTTTTTGCTGCATACAAGAAACACATCTCACTATCAAAGATAGATACTATCTCAAAGAAAAAGGCTAGGAAAAGGTTTTCCAAGCAAATGGACCCAGGAAGCAAGCTGGAGTAGCCATCCAAGTATCAAACAAAACAGACTTCCAACTAAAGTTAATTAAAAAAGACAGAGAAGGGCATTACATACTCATTAAAGAAAATATTCATCAAAAGGACATCTCAATATTGAACATCTATGCCCCAAATACAAATGCACCTACATTTGTAAAAGAAACGCTTCTAAAACTTAAATTCCACATCGATCCCCACACATTAGTAGTGGGAGACTTAAAAACCCCACTCACAACTATGAACAGATCATCAAGACAGAGAAATAATGAGTTTAACAGAGATCATGAACCAAATGGACCTAACAGATCTCTACAGAACGTTTCACCCAAACACAAAAGAATACAACTTCTTCTCCGCACCGCACAGAACCTTCTCCAAAATTGACCATATAGTTGGACACAAATATAGCCTCAACAGATACAAGAAAATTGAAATAACCCCATGTATCCTGTCAGACCACCATGGAATAAAGCTGGACTTCAACAGCAAAAGAATCAACAGAAAGCCTACACACACATAGAAATTGAATAACTCTTTACTGGATGAATACAGGGTCAGGGAAGAAATCAGAAGGAAATCAAACACTTCTTAAAAACCAACGACAATGAAGGCACAACATACCCAAACCTAGGGGACCCAATGAAAGCTGTGCTAAGAGGAAAGTTCATAGCACTAAGTGCTTTCAAAAGAAAATTGTGACAGCTCATATTAGTGAACTAACAGCTAAGCTGGGTGAATTGGAAAAAAAGGAAGCAAACACGCCGAAGAGGAGCAGAAGGCAGGAAATCATCAAACTTAGGGCTGAAATAAACAACTTAGAATCAAAAAGAACTATACAAAGAATCAATGAAACTAAGAGTTGGTTCTTCGAGAAAAACAACAAAATAGACCCTTAGCCAAATTAACTAAAAGGCAAAGAGAAAGAACCCAAATCAACAAAATCAGACATGAAAAGGGAGAAATAACAACAGACATTGAGGAGATCCAGAAAATATTATGGTCCTACTTTAAAAATCTATACTCCACCAAATTTGAAAACCTAAGCGAAAGGGACAATTTTCTCTATAAATTCCACCTACCAAAACTAAATCAAAATCAGATTAACAGCTTAAACAGCCCAATAACTCCTAAGGAAATAGAAACAGTCATTAATAATCTCCCAATCAAAAAAAGCCCAGGGCCAGATGGCTTTAGCACGGAATTCTACCAGACCTTCAAAGAGGAACTAACACCACTATTCTTCAAACTCTTCCACCACATACAAACAGAAAGAACACTGCCAAACTCATTCTATGAGGCCACTGTCATTCTGATTCCTAAACCACACAAAGACCCAACAAAGAAAGAGAACTTGAGACCAAACTCCCTCATGAACATAGATGCAAAAATACTTAATAAAATACTAGCAAACTGAATTCAAGAACACATCAAAAATATCATACATCATGATCAAGTAGGCTTCATCCCAGGAATGCAGGGATGGTTCAATATACGAAAGTCTATCAATATAATTCACCATATAAAAAGATGAAAGAAAAAAACACATGATAATCTCGCTAGATGCAGAAAAAGCATTTGACAAAATCCAACACCCCTTCATGCTAAAAGTTCTGGAGAAAACGGGCATACAAGGACCATACCTAGAAATAATAAAGGCATACAGCAAGCCAGTGGCCAACATCAAATTAAATGGAGAGAAGCTTGAAGCATTACCTCTAAACTAAGGGACAAGACAAGGATGTCCCCTTTCACCATATCTCTTCAATATAGTACTTGAAGTTCTTGGTAGAGCAATAAGACAACTAAAGGAAATCAAAGGGATAAACATTGGAAATGAAGAAGTCAAATTATCCCTATTCGCAGATGATATGTTAGTATACATAAGCGACCCCAAAAACTCCACCAAAGAACTCTTACAGCTGATAAACAACTTCAGCAAGGTGGCTGGATACAAAATTAACTCAAAAAAATCAGAAGCCCTTCTTTATACAACAAACAAGCATACCGAGAAAGAAATAAGGGAAACAACCCCCTTCACAATAGCCACAAACAATATAAAATACCTGGGGGTAACTCTCACCAAGCAAGTAAAGGACCTATACAACAAGAACTTCAACCCCCTGAAGAAAGAAATGGAAGAGGCATTTAGAAGATGGAAAGATCTCCCATGCTCATGGATAGGTAGGATCAACATAATAAAAATGGCTATTCTACCAAAAGCAATATATAGATTCAATGCAATTCCTATCAAAATACCAACACAATTCTTTATAGACCTGGAAAAAGCTATACTCAACTTCATATGGAACAACAAAAAGCCCAGAATAGCTAAATCAATCCTGTACAATAAAAAGCATCTGGAGGTATCACCATCCCAGATTTCAAGCTGTACTACAGAACAATAATAATAAAAACAGCATGGTACTGGTATAGAAACAGACCAGTGGATCAATGGAATCGAATTGAAGACCCAAACATGGACCCAAACACCTATGGCCAACTAATCTTTGACAAAGAAGCCAAAAACGCACAATGGAAGAAGGACAGCATCTTCAACAAATGGTGCTGGTCCAACTGGATGTCCAGTTGCAAAAGAATGAAATTAGACCCGTACCTATCACCTTGTACAAAACTTAATTCCAAGTGGATCAAAGACCTTAACATAAGGCCGGCCACACTAAAGATACTAGAAGAAAAAGTAGGAGAAACCCTCGAACTCATTGGCACAGGTGACAACTTCCTGCACAGAACACCAACAGCTCAGGACCTGAGATCAACAATCAATAAATGGGACCTCATGAAACTGAAAAGCTTCTGTAAGGCAAAAGACACAGTCATTAGAACAAAACAGCAACCAACAGACTGGGAGAAAATCTTCACCAACCCCACATCTGATAGAGGGCTATTATCTAAAATCTACAAAGAACTCAAGAAACTAAATGCCAAGAAACCAAATAATCCAATCAAAAAATGGGAGACTGAGCTAAATAGAGAATTCACAAAGGAGGAATCCCGAATGGCCGGGAGTCACCTGAAGAAATCCTCAACATCCTTAATCATCAGAGAAATGCAACTCAAGACGACCCTGAGATTCCACATAACACCTGTCAGAATGGCTAAGATAAAGAGCTCAAATGACACCACATGCTGGCGAGGGTGTGGAGAAAGGGGAAACCTACTCCATTGCTGGTGTGAGTGCAGGCTTGTGCAACCACTATGGAGGTCTGTCTGGAGGTATCTTAGAAACCTTGGAATAACTTTGCCTCAGGACCCAGCCATACCACTTCTGGGTATACACCCAAAGGACACCTCACGGAGACATAGGGAAGTCTACTCATTTATGTTCATAGCAGCCTTATTTGTAATAGCTAGAAACTGGAAAGAACCCAGATGTCCCTCAACTGAAGAATGGATTAAAAAACTGTGGTACATCTATACAATGGAATATTACTCAGCTATAAGAAACAATGAAATCATGCAATTTGCAACCAAATGGATGGATCTAGAGAAGCTCATCCTGAGTGAGCAAACCCAGACTCAGAAGGATGCACACGGCATCTATTCACTTATAGTAGGATTTTAACTATATCGTACAGGATATCTGTACTACAACCAACACAACAAAAGTAACATGGACATAAACTTTTTTTCTTTTTCTTATTCCTCTCTTTTTTTGTTGTTGTTCTTTGTTTTTGTGGGATTGTTTGTCTGTTGGTCTTTTTTTTAGTTTTCCCCCCTGTAGCAAGGAGACAACTTTCACTGGCAGTACTGCCTCATAGGCCCTGGTGTATGAACAGGCTCTTGGCCCTCATATGACTCCTGATCTGTGGTGAGAGACTGTTATGCAGGGACACTCCACCCCAGAGGATCATGACGGAAGGGTCAGGTGGTAGAGCATGGGAGGGTGGGGCTGGGAAGCGGGAAAAGAGTACAATATGTTAAGGATGTAACCTGTAGCAACAAACAAATAAATTTATTAATTAAAAAAAGCAGGTAACAACGTTAAAACACTGTAAATAAAATAAAGGATACAGCCATTCAACCTGGTTTTATAAACATCCAAGTGTTGAAAAAATGTAGAGCTAAGGTAAAATACAGGAGAAATGTGGTGTTAACCCATGCCTTTAACTTCAGCATAGACGGGAGGAGCACCAAATAGTTAGTGGACTTATAAATTCTAGAGTTACACGAACAGGGTGGTGAGGGTACACACCCTTAATCCCATCATTCAAGAAGAGTACACCCTTAACCCCAACACACTAGAGACAGAAACAGGCAGATCTCAGAGCTCAAGGTCAGCCTGATACAAAACAAACTCTAAATAGAGAAAAACTTCGATCCAGAAGTGGTGCAACACATCTTTAATCCCTTCAGATGGGAACCACAGGTCTCTGATCCCAATAATTAGAATGAAGAGACACACACATAGGATTTGGAAGGACCTGAGTTTAAAAGCTTCTTACAAAAGGCCCACTCAATACAAACAAATTGTCCTTCGAGATCTCAAAATATATACACTAAAAGCTGGTTTAGCTCCAAAATAACAAAATAATTTCTTCTTTAAACCAGATTGAAAGATAACACTTTATATATTGTCAAAAAACAAATTTGCTTCAGGAGAAATATTACCTACCCCCCCCCCAAAAAAAGAGGGTGATTGTGCCTGAGTGAGGATTAGGGCAGGGCTCTGTTCTTATCTTTCCAGGAGAATCAAAGCATCCATTCAAGGAACCCAGGGACAACTGGACAATGGAAACCTCAGCAGAAAACAGAATCAGACACCAAAAGAAGACGAGTGACCCAGTTGATTCAGCCTGACAGACTCCCTCAACAGCTGTCTTCATCAAAAGCCTACAACCACAACAACTCAATATCGCTAAGACCGTTCAGCTCTACACAATGCCCCAGCCAGAACCTCAGTAAAGCCTGGAAGTTCAGCTTCTGCCTACAAACTCCTTAGGACATCTAAACAGCTGAGAACAGAAGGACTGAACATAAAAGGATTGTACTAACATTTTTAACCATTTTGCCATTTTGGTTCGGGCCCCAAACAGGTTTACTACGACCCAAAACAGCAGGAAGTCATTTTAAGAGAGCGACGTCCCATACCCAGAGGGTGGGGAGGGTGTTTCTCCGCCCCCCCCCCTTTTCGGTTATTTGAAGGACAACTGAAAACTCTGTTATTTAGGGGAAGAGAT
>CAJQZJ010001041.1:284490-324143 GCA_907164525.1 Lophiomys imhausi
TTTTTTTTGGTTCTGTGGTGTTTTAGGTCTTAGAGACATTTATTAGCCACAAAGACAACTATGGAGCAAAATGGCCAAAGAATAAAGTCTGTAATTATTGGGAAGAATTTTAAGTGCTGGGTCCTTCACTTGCTTCTTCTTTTCCTTCCTCTTTTATACTTTATTTTTCAGCTGAGTTAAAAGATAAAAAGTTCCGTTGCTTTACATGTATACCAAATGATGCTTTTATCAAAATTCTATTGAGGAAGCTGGCATGGTGTTGCATGCCTGCAGTTCCCAGGTACTTGAGAGGTCTAAAAAAGAATACTCACTTAAAACCGAGAGTTTGAAGCCATTCGGGGCAACACTCTGAGACCCTGTCTCAAGAAAAATAAAACAAAAGCACTGTTGAGGGACAAGATCCACCCACAGTCAGGAGTCCCTTAAATTAAATTCCCAGAAGATTGCATCACACTGGAACCTCTTCTTATTCATTTCATTCACATTCCCTTATTGTACAGTGTCTCATTATATTGTTGGAATAAAGACTAATAATCTATGGATTCAAGGGACTTCAGCACACTCTTTCATCAATGATTAGATCAGACAGATGAAAAAATTTAGATTTACAATGCTGTATACTAAATAGATCAACGAAGCATTTATAAAACACTTGATCCAGCTGCATCAAAATCCACATTCTTCTTATCAGTTGATTACAACATGCTCCAAGATAGACATTTTAGAGCACAAAATGATTGTCAAAATTTTTAAAAATAGAATTCAGTATCTCTTTTACAACAATCAAATTAAACTGGAATCAACAAACTTTAAAAATATAAATATGATAGTTAAATATGGTCTCAAATGACCAATGAGTCTATGAGGACATCAAAAGAAAAATTTTAAATGTCTTGAAACAAATGAAAACTGTAACACAATATAACAAAACCTATAGGATTATACTAAAAGTAGTACTAAGACGATATTAATAATAACAATCAGAGAGGGATTTTTTGCTTTTTTTCCTTTATTTTTTATTTCTTCAAGTTATATCTCAATCGCAGTCCCCTCCCTGTTTCCCCCTCCAGTCCCACTCTCCCACCCTTAAACCCCCCATCCTCTTCCCTTGTTTTTAAGTCTAAGGTATATCTTATTTCCCCCTACAGTTTCCCCTTTCAGTCCAACAAATGGCTCTTTCTCTTATAATAATAAATACAATACAAAACAACAGAGGTAATTAGACCACAGTTATGAGGGTTATATGGCTTAGCATACATTCCCAATGTCCAGTCCATATGTATTTGGCACCTGACTTTAGCATTCTACCATCTAACCATCTCTATGAGTTTAAAGTTCTGTATCTAACTCAACATTCATACTAACTTGCAACACAATTTTAAAAGCATCTTCTTAGATCTATAACACTCTCTTGACTCCTAAACAACTCAAAATATAATTATAAGGCTCTAGCTATCTGTTCTTCAACCACCTCAGAGACCTGAGAGGGATAAATATATCTGATTTTATAGGAAGTACAAGGTCTGCAGCTTCCAAAACATACCAGTGGCTGCCTGGACAGTTCCCATTTTCTCTCCATACATTACAGCATCAATCTTCAGCCGTTTGGCCCTGTTTCTCTGACAGACATTGATTGTAGAGCAGGGGTTATGAAGGACTGGCCTACCCTGTCTTGGCAGAGCTAGGCTGTCGACTTACCTGCTTCCAGGTTTTGTCCTTTTTGGACAGCATTCTGTCTACAGTTGGAGCAAGGGGCTTTTCCTACCAAGAGATAGGCTTGCAACTAATTCAATCATCTCCCACTAGAGATTCTTCGATGCTCATCTTCTACTTGGGGTAGAATAGGGGGTGCTGTCAGGAGTTGATATGTCTTGATATAAAAAAATCTAAAGTTATGAAAACATTTTTGAATGCCATATTCTGCAGATCTCTTGAGGTTTTTGAAGAGGCCCTATCTGTCTCTTATATTAGGGTAAGCAGATGTTGCTTGTCTCTTAGCAGCTTTATTTCTGATTAGCTTAGCAAGTAACTATAATAGGCTGTCATAGTACCTAACAGAATGACTGGCTTGCATAACTATTAGTTTGCATTTCTTAATTATCCTAAACAGTTTATGACAATTAGTAGTAAAAGGCCGAAACATCACATTTAATTTTTTTTCTTTACCTCCTAACCCTTCCATCCCATTTCTCTGGGGTGGGGTGTCCTTATATAACAGTCCCTCATCTCAGTTGAGAGGTTGTATGAGGGCCAAGAGCCTCCTCATTCATTAGGGGTCTACGAAGCAGTACCATCAGTAAAAAGTGTCTCATTGCTTGGGAGAGAAAACTAAAAAACAAAAAAAAAAACAAATAAGCAGACAAATAGATAAAAAAGACTAAAAAATAGAAAAAATATATAAAATAAATAAATAAATAAAAATAAAAAATAAAAAGTCCATGTCCAAGTTCCCTTTGATGTGTTAGTTGTAGTATCGATACCTTCTACTATATAGCTAAAATCCTACTATAAGTGAATAGATGCCATATGCATCCTTCTGAGTCTGGGTTAGCTCACTCAGGATGAGCTTTTCTAGTTCCATCCATTTGGCTGAAATTTGCATAATTTCATTGTTCCTGATAGCTGAGTAATATTCCATTGTGTAGATGTACCACAATTTTTTAACCCATTCTTCGGTTGAGGGACATCTGGGTTGTTTCCAGTTTCTAGCTATTACAAATAAGGCTGCTATAAACATAGATGAGGAAACTTCCTTATGATTCCATGAAGAGGCATTTGGGTATATACCCAGAAGTGGTATGGCTGGGTCCTGAGGCAAAGCTATTCCAAGTTTTCTAAGATATCGCCAGACTGACCTCCATAGAGGTTGCACAAGCCTGCACTCCCACCAGCAATGGAGTAGGGTACCCCTTTCTCCACACCCTCGCCAGCATGTGCTGTCATTTGAGCTTTTGATCTTAGCCATTCTGACAGGTGTGAGATGGAATCTCAGAGTCGTCTTGAGTTGCATTTCTCTGATGATTAAGTATGTTGAGCATTTCTTCAAGTGTCCAGAGAGGGATATTTAAATAAGCAACTAAGAGTACAACTTAAAGAACTTTTAGAAATTAAGAACAAACAAAATTCAAAATTAGAAGGATGGAAGTAACAAAGAGTAGAAAGAAAACAGTGAGATACTAAAAATTTACAAAGTAACAATGAAACAAACATTTCTTGAATGGATAAAGAAAATAAACAATCCATTTACTACTTTAGCAAATAAAAGGAAAAGACTCAGATTAAAACTCCAAGTGAAAAAGAGATATTATGATTGATATCATTGAGCTATAAATGATTACCAGGAACTAATATAAACATACATGCCAACAAACTGGAAAACCTAATATAAATGCACAAGTTTCTAGATACATATAATCAACAAAAAAATGAACCATGAGGATATGGAAAAATCTGAACTGACCATTAAGTAGCAAGCCAGGATTGGTAGCAGAACCTAAATCTTCGAGCAAAGGAAAGCCTAGGGACAAGAAGGTATAACTGCTGAAGTTGACTACATTTTGAAAGAAAGCCTATCCCAGCTATTTTCAGTCTCCTGAAGAATATTGAAAAATAAGGGGCTGTTCAAATTCCTTCTAGTTCAGTACCACTGATACACCAAAATCAGACAGGGTGATGCAACAAGAAAACCAAAACAAAACCACAACATCCCTGATTAATACAGATGCAAAAATTCTCTACAAAATACCAGTGAACCAAATCTAATAGCCCATCAAGAAATTATACCCTATGATCAGGTGGCATTAATCCTAAGAATTGGATAAAATTTAACATAGAATTAAAATACCCACAAACACTACAAGCTAGGTGACAGACTCACAGCTGGCATCCTTGGAAAACACTGAAAATTTCCTGTAAAACTTCGGATCAAGACAAGGATATCCACTTTCTTCCTCTTATTCCTCATAGAAAAGAGAAAGGAGACAGATTGTAGATGTTTACAAACAGCATGATTTTATATAGACACAAACTTAAACATATCATTAAAAACCTGCTAGAACTGATAAACACATGCAGTGAAGTTCCAGTATGTACAACCAACATGTAATGATAACCACCATTTTTAAATCTCAGTAAAGAACTCACTACAAAATTTTTTAAACTCCCATTCATGATACACACAGACACATGCGTGTGCATGCACACAAATAAATCTAGGAATAAATTTAATCAAATAAATCAGTTATTTTCATAAGAAAAAATGATAAAACACTGATAAAAGAAATAGACGAGGACACTAAAAATGGCAAGACAATCATGATCACTAATTAGAAAGATGTATGTTATTAATGTATAATTATAATTATTAAAATTAATATTACTAACATGTTTGTTCTACACACTGCAGTTTAATGATTCGCTATAACTCACATCAAAATACCATTGTCATTCTTTGAAGAAACAGAAAGAACAATTCTAAAACTTATGAAGACTACAGGGTAGGGGGAGGGGAAACAACACATAAATGGACAAAACAGCTAAAACAACCTCAAGCAAAGAGCAAAGCTGGAGTATCACAATATCTTATCTCAAAACGTACTTCAAAGCTATAGTTACCAAACAGCATGACTGTGCCATAAAAGCTGGGCACAAAAAAAAAAAAAAACTTCAGAAATAAAGTCAAGCATGTAGAGGCGATTGGTCTTCAACAAGGAAGCCAATGCCTGCCCTGGAGAAATGATAGCCTTGCCAACAATGAATTGTATAGGGCAAATTGGATATCTATGCATATATATTCACTGAAAGAGTTAACTCAGTATGCATCAGATTTAAATGCTAAATCTCAGACTATGAAAGTACTGGGAAAACCACAAAATATGTCAAGACAAGAGCACAACCTTTTAAATACAACCTCAAACTATTATGCCTTTTTTTTCACCCATGAAGACCAATGTGTGCTGCCCATATGTTCATGAATGTGTGTGGCCTTCTACTGGAGCATGACTCACCTATGAGTAGCAACATTCTTATGTTTTGGTTGTGAGCCTAGCCTTTAATGGCTGAGCCATCTCTCCTGCCAAGTAGCAACACTCTTAAAGAAAACTGACACTCCCACTCCTAGCTGGCATCAATTCCCTGTACCTCCTGAGCTACAGGATGAGACTTCATTTCCACCTCCCCTTTTCATGCTGGGATTTTGTCTGGCTTGAGGTTCACGGGATTTATGAGTTCATACGTGTAGGTGCCATGCTGTGTCCAGAAGACACTTGTAGTCACCCACCATACTGGTTCTTATTTTCTTTCCACCTGCTCTACCACAATGACCCCTGAGTCTTTGTAGGAAAGAGTGAAGAGCAAATGCTCTATTTAAGGCTTATCATTCCATAGTCTCTTAATTCTCTACACCTGACCAGTGGTCAGGGTCCCTACGCTGATCATCATCTACTACAAATAGACGCTTCTCTGATGACAGTTGAGAGGTGAATTATGGGTGTAATTATAACTCATTAGAAGTCACTTTAATGGAAAGTCCATTTAGCAAAATAAACATAATAGGTTCTACCCTACAGCCTATGATCTTCCTAGATACAAGTTTTTGTTTTGGTTTGGTTTTGGGTTTTTTTTTTTTTTTTTTTTTGATCCAACAGTGGCACCAGGTATGGGGATTCATCTTATGGAGTGGAACTAAAACCAACAAGAAACTGGTTCAAACCTGATGTCCAAAGACAATTGCACCAGTAGAGATGTCTTGCCAGGCACTCATTATTGTAGCTGAAAGAATTCATAGCTGGGTAAGATTCTAGGTATTTCCATTTTAGTCTAGAAGTCAGAGACCATATTGGGATCCTGAGCAACCAATGCTTAAGTCCTACTGACCTACTCTGATCAAAACCCTACTTTACTTTCCTCTCACTGTGCTGTTCTGCAAAGTCAGGGGGGTTAGGTCTACAGTGTTATAACAGGGTCTCACCAAGAGTGGCTTGAATATCCCTCCAAGCTTTGTGTTATAAGTACAATGTGATAGCTGTAACTGATTTTCATCCAAATCACTGGGAAAGTGTGAAGAGGTGCTCTCTGACATGTTCTAAAGATATCACTCTAGATTGTTCCATGATGTTTATGAAAATAAGAATTGTATTTCTCCTCAGTATGTCTCCCCTGTTTATCCAGGGACCCTTTCTACTCTTTATTGCTTTTTGAACATTGCAATGATGCCACACATTTTCATTTCATAACATCAATTCAGTTTTCTAGGATTCCTTTAAGATCACCCACAGAGGTTCAATGTTTACAAGATTTCACAGGCCCCTGGGATCTGAGCCAGGGACTCAGATTGACTTGCAGCACTTACATAAGGGGTCACAAACTCAAATGTCTATAGGAGCCAAGTATTGGACAGGGAAGGGAGGGTGAAGGGAGGGAAACTCTGGGGAACTGGAGATTCCCAATCCAAGTCAGGAGTACCTCAGATTTCACTATCCAGTGAGAAGTGTCCAACAATATCACACTACCTATATTGTAAGAAAACATAGAGCTTTCTAAAATAAATATGTAGATTTATAAATTTGGGGCTTGTACATTAAATTTGAGGTTCCATTCATCAATGAGATGGACTGGGACTTTCTTCATGATCCTCCCATTCCCACGTTGCTTCATTTTGCCCATGTTACTGCTGGTACTGGCCTCTTAACTTAGAGCTAAAGAGTGGGGTGTTGGTGGTGGTGGTGGTTGGTTGTGCTCCTGCTACTTGGCTTCACCTGTCTCTTCTGCCATCAGCATCACTGTGCAAGGATCACGCCTTCACTACCACCACTCCTTGCTCTTTGTCTGAGTCCCTTTGGTAGCTTTTGGGAAAGTCTGTGTCATCGGGGCATATTAGTCTTTAGTATTCCTAAAGCTATGTTTCAAACTCACACTTCCCTCATATTCCCTACAGAATATTATGCTATGGCATTTTTCTATGTTTTATTCATATGCCATTTAAATCTGAGCTCACCAGAGAGTTCCTGGGGACAGCCTTGCTGCTTTCTCTCATTGTGTGCCCTGTGCGACCTTTTAAATAATTCTGACTCAAGGCAAGCCAGCAAGGAGACTGTAGGTGACAATACTCTAGGTAGACTCACAGGGCCAGCTCTTCCTTCTACCACCTTTTTGGTCCTGCTCTGGTTTCTTCTTGCTTTTACCTTCTCCTGAACTTTGAGCTCCATCACCTAGCTCTTAAGACTAGTTCTGTTCTATATAAGATATACTGCATATCAGATAATGATATGAAGTAGCAACAAAATAATTTTATGGTTGGGTGGGCACCATAAGATAAGAAAGTATATAAAAGGGTTGCAGCATTAGAAAAGTTGAGAACCACTGTCTTAAAAGGTCTTCTTGAACCTTTTGAACACACTCAACTTTTAAATTTGGAATTGGGATTTTGTAGATTCTGTCTCAGTTAATTTATTTAGCACTTAAAGTCATTGGAAATAACTTCATATCCCCTTCCTGCTCTTAGATAAGACCAAGCCTGACCAACTCCAGCTTTCACCTAGCAAGACAAGACCTGGTTTTTCTTTACTCTCTTCCCTGCCTGCCTGGAGGAGGTGACAGACTCACTTCATGCAACACTCACTCTCTGAACAGGGCACAGAAAGAGTCAGTTCCTCATTGAACACCTCCCACAGGCAGTACATCATCAAGGACTTTGCTTGGATTCTCTCTCTCTCTTAATTCCAAGGTCAATCCTATGATAGTAGAGCCATATTACTCCTTTACAAATGGGGAAACTGAGACTTGAGGCAACATAGTAATTTCCCTGGATCACATGGAAGGAAGTCTAAGCTGAAATCTGAACATAAACATCTTATTTCCAAAGACACGGGGCCCATTTTTTCTCACTGACAAAAGACAGCAGTTATGCAGGTAAAATGCCACCAACCAAACCAGAGAAAGGCAAAGATACCTGGAAAATGAGCCATAACCTGCTGCAGACACTTACCTGCACTCACATGCATGTGTTTTAGACTGTTACTAATGTCTAGTAACAAGCCTCAAGCCTCCACATTACATTCTTTTGAGAAAAGGCTTAGAAACAAAAGAAACAATGACACTGATGTCTGATTTTTCAGCATCAACTCACTCGAGAAGCATGGATTAAACATTTATGGCATACCAATCTTTGAGAGAGCAATGGGAATATAGTCGTCAAAAGGCAGATTTGGTCATTGCCTTAACGGACCCATCTATCCTGTGTACTGGCTAAGTCACTGCCAAATTTCCCTCTCATACACATTTACATGTGTTACACATGCCATTCTCAGGTACTAGTCTGGCACCAGATACCAAGAAGAGAGGGGAATGCTTTGGCTCTCACTCCACCAGATATCTACCAGCAAGCTCCATTCTCTATTCTTGATGACAACCAAATGTCTCTTTTCCCACAGAGATCTTAAGTTTTGTGCTTTAGATAGATTTTTAATCTATATGATATTTCCATTTTTAAACTCACAAGATTTCCTTGCCTTAAATACACACCCAGGAATCTCTGGATAGACCTACATCTCCTTTCATTTATTCCCAGTCTGTGTCCATGAGAACACATCAAATAGTTAGCTCCTGGAACCGTTATAATTACATCATTATATAATTGTATCATTATAATACAATGACTACCCCGCAGTGTCCCAGGAATAGGTTCTTCTCACTTTTGCCTGGAGTCCACATTTGCTATAACTGAGGCAATTTAGCAGAGGAATGGGAGTTGGACAACTGTCTTGACTAAACTTCAGTCAGTTTGCTGCAGTTAGATGTAAAGTATTGAGTGTCTGCAGCTGGACCAGCAAAGGCAGACCAGGATTGGTGGCCTCTTCCACTTTACAACATTCAAAAATTCAACTCACTCTATCTGTGGTTACTATTTAAATAACAGAAATGCCAGAAAATAAGTAAAAGAAAAAATTCAAAAATGTCAAAAATCCCTACCATCATAGTGTTTATTTTTAAGCCATAAGAAGTTCCTGAAACATGCAAAAAATGAATAGACCTGGACATCATTTTATGAAGTTAAATCAGCCAGACTCAAAAAGATAAATAAATAATGTTTTCCCTTGTATTTAAAAATAAAAATTTAAATTATATATGTATATAATATTTATATAAGTATATGATATGCATATTTGCATGTCATTAAACTAGAAGGAAGATCATGAAAGGGGAGGAAGAAAGAAGAGAAATTATAAAAAAATAGACAAATTCTATGAAAAAATACAGAATTTATTAGTTGATGATATGTATGTAAAATAAGAGAGGGATATGGGAGGAGCTGCTGAGGAGATGGCATCTGAGTGAGGGCCCACAGGTAAAAAGGGACTTAGCAGGCATCATCTCAGTGTTTAAGGAAGGAGCTAGTGTTGAGGGTAAGCTGCAGGAGCTTGCCTGCCATACTCAGAGCAACAGGAATAGAAGTAGAAGGTGGAGTCAGAGACCACGGACATGTTAGAGGGAAGAGACATAGCTGCCATTACAAAGACTTTGGCATCAGTACAGTTTAAACAGAGGTCACCAGAGATGTTTCAATGAATCAAAATCATGCTAAACTTAACATCTCAACAGCCCACTCTGAATTTGAGTAGAACAAACATAAACAAGACTGTAGGGATCAGCTCACCTCTTTAGTGCCCAGGTCCTTTTACATGGTCTCTTGTCACAGATGCATGGAGCATGGCCAAGTCCTTTTTCTTCCTTTGAGCTGGAACTTGCTGGCACCAGACATCTCTGGTCCTAAGGAAAGATGTGAGGAAGATCCATTGCAGTGAGTTGTCCACAGATGGGAAAAGAAGTAACATTTAAACATCTGCTTTTTGCTAATGGGTAAGTTCACAGTACCTGACATATTATCAGATTTAATTGTCATGCCATAATATCATATGGAAGGCTCACAACAGAATGATTGACAATTCAGGGATAGATGGTGATCTCCACATTCCATCCCTTACTCTGCTTCTCATCCTAGCTTCTCACTGAGCTAAGATAACACGCAACAAAGTATTCCTTCCGTTAGGGAAATACTGGGTTCCCCTGAACACCCGCCTAGAGGGCATAACTGTGCTTCTCAGCTGACACTGCAGCTGAAGTCCTCAGGAGCTAAGAAACCCATGATTACTCATTTGGTCACAAGCTAAATTAAACTCTACCTCAGCAAGCTAACCACAAGATAAAGGTGAGGCCACTCATAAGAAACTTTAACCCAATGAAAACATGCCTGAAATGATGTACATGTCTCACCATTATTCTTTTCCCACTTGGACTTGAGAAAATATAAGAAGGGGAGCAAGACTTTGCTCTTGATGCTGCTTTATGGTAGGTAGCATGGGTGAAGTCTGGTGGGAAGAACGAATCTTAGTTACTTTGAACTCCCACCATGTCTAGGAGAATACACTACTTCTCAACATTTCATATATATTACAAGGAGAAAAGGAGACTTGGACCATTTCCACCCTCTCTCCTCCTGATAGCCTAAACTATAGGTCTAGACAACATATTTATCCCCTACTTGCAGATTTTCCAAAGTCAAATGAGGGTCAACCACATCCTCATAGGTCCTTGAAGAAATGGGGAGACTTTCAGAGCTCTTAGTTTTAAGTTCTGATCTCCAAGATTAAAGAATAACTATATAAATGAAGACTGAAGATTTTGAAAAAGCCCATGGAGGGTGGAAGCTGGGGTCACTGGGGTCTTATTTATGCCTTGTGTGTAGGCAAACTTTCTCATTGAGCTACATCCCTAAGCAAAAACTTCCACTCCCAATTTCTCTTTCTCCCTCCTTCCCTCCTTCTCCATCCCCCCATCTCTTTCACTCTATCTATCTAACAAGCTCTCATTATAAAGTGCAGACTGGATTTAAATCGGTGATTCTGCCTCAGTCCCCTTAGTGCTGAGACTGCAGGTATGTACCATGGTGTTTAGCTACACACAAGGGTTTTGAAGTTACTGATTAAGACCTAAATTGTGTTCCATTCATTCATATGTTAAAATTTAACCCTTGGTATCTCAGAGTATAACTGCATTTGGAAACAAAGTCATTCAAGAGGTCTGTAAATTAAACTAAGGTCATTATTAGTGGGGCCTCTAATCTGTCTGAAGTCTTTAAGAAGTGATTAGAACACAGACAATGTAAAGAACAGGTAAGGACAGAGGGTGGAGGAAGGTTTTAGAAAAAGCCCACCCATACCAGACCCTACATGTTATATATCCAGCTTCTGGGTTCATGAGAAAATTGATGCCCATGTGCTAGCTGCCCAGGAGAGGTACTTTATTATGGAAATCTGAGCACCACATACAGGTACCTTAACAATGGCCCTGGGGAGGCTGAGCTTCTAAGCATAAGCCTGGCTCTAGGACCCCTAACATCAAACTATACTATCAGTAAAACTCAGGAATGGGGTCATAGAGTGGATAGGTGGCAAATTCCATGATCTAGTTATGTTTTGGTAGCCAATGTTCTAATAGTTTCGATTGGTCCAGCCAGCTGCACTCCTTTATCTCCTTCATCCTGGCTCTCTTTAGAACCCCTGGTCTCCTCATTGTACATTCTACATGCCATGCCTTCTTTCCAGAACATGCAAATGAGCCCAATGGGATACATCCTTCCCTACAATCCTTGTTTTGGTTGGGATATTGTCATACACTCAACTGTCACTCCCATGTGTGCATTACCTCCCACCTCTTAGGATTTTTATGTGCCAGTTTTCTTTCTATGTCATGGTCATGAAAGTAGCTACACTCTCCTTGTGATCCTCTACTTTTGGCAGACATCATGGAGGATCTGGGGCCCTTGGCTAGGTAGCTAACATGGATACAAGAATAGTACTCAGAAGCATCTCTCCTTTAGCAAAGTGTGGGATAAATGCACAGGCACACACACACACACATATCCCTGCATGCACACTGAGGAGACTTACCTCTGCTAATACATGTGTATACAGTTTGCTGCTCATTGGACTTGTTCACTGATCTTCCATGCTTTTACATTATGATAGATTGCTCAGTGTAGTTCTCTTCCCCTGGGGAACCTATTGGTAATTCCCTAATTGCCTCAATAAAGCCTCTTTTTTTTTCTCCCAGCTCTGTCAGCCATCAGCCTTGAGATTTCCTAATGGAAACCACTCACTCCTAGTGGACTCCCGGGCTGTAATTAGCAGTCTGGGACTTTGGTTTCCTTATTCTTGTTGGTGTGAAGGTGAGGCCATTGCCAAAAACATTGCCAGTGTCAGCCGAGCAGTTCCTTGAAGAGAGCATATGATGGAGCTGTTACATGTTGACTGTCTCCTGTGTATTTATTGACTGAAACATTTGAGCTGTTGCTTTTCACATTTGTAATTTTAGATCACAGATGCCTAGCGTGTTAAATCATACAGCAGAGCTCACATTTAATGAGAAAAATGTCATGTATATTGTTATCCACCATAAAAGCTGTGAAAAATATTTCTGCCATCTGCAATGTGCCTTCTGCTGCTGCCTCTAGGAAATTTTCTAGTAACAATACCAAATTAACTGTTGGGCAAACATTATAAAAGGAAAGTTCCAGAACTTCCTGAAATTCAGACAGTGCCTCAGTGTTATGTCAAGATACTTTACCTAGATTCCTAAAATAACCTGCTACTGGAAGGCATGGCATCCTTCATGTCTCACACCCCTTAGACATTCTGCCAGTGATTAACTAAATTCTAGATCTGGGTACATCAGCCTCTATGTAACATTAACACCCTTGCAAGGCATTTCCTCCCTTGCTGTCATGCATCAGCACACTCTATGAGCCTGTCTCATCTTTACTTTTGCCTCCCTGCTGTGCCCTACATTCCAGCCAAGTCAAGTTCTTGGTCACATGATGAACTTAACTCACCATGTCATAGCTGATAAGCACACCTTTCCTCCCTTCTGTGTGGTTATTCCTACACATTGTGTCATATCTACCTCAAATGTCATTTCTGGAAAAACTTGAGTGACACTCCCCCAAAGGATGAATCCAATGGATCCTTCTATGTGAGCTGGAATAGATAGTATTTCCAACTTTTTACATGTATTTTCCTTTATATGTGTGTGTGTTATGTGGTGTGTGTGCATGTGTATATATTCCACTATATATATACATATATATATATATATATATATACACATGTTCATATATTTTTTTCTACTTTGCATGTGGACTCCTGCTGTTCCATTCATCAGCTCCTCCTGTTCAACTCTGAGCCCCTGGTTTGCAAAAATGATGCTTCTGCCACAGCTGCCTCCCAGCCCTAAACTGATGACAAAGTGGCTGTGGAAGCTGCTTTAAGAGCCTCAGAAGCTACAAAGTCACTGTAACAGGAGTAAACGAGGTCTCTTACCCAGGAACTTGCTCTTTTGACGTTGGCAACACAAAACCTTGCCATTATGCAGGCTGTGTTTATTTCTAGGTTTTCTCTCTGTATTTTAGCCCTTTCTCCTACTGAAAGAAATAACAGTCCTGTCAGTCAGAGAGCAATTGATAGTGATAAAAACTCTCCTTTTAGACAGTGAGTTCACTTGTTCTTAAGTCATTCTTTGCCACAAACTGCAGGCTCATTATACGAGGAAAATGCGGTATCTTGGAGAAGCCACGGTCTTAGAAGTTTGTAATTTACTCGCCTGATGACTAAGGTCTGGAAGTTTTCGCTGCTTATTTGAGTGTGGTTTGGGTGGGGAGGCAATGATAAACAAAGCCTGTCTTACTCATTGGAACTGGCCTGTGGGAGCTGTGTAGCAATACCTGCTCTTTGGACAGTACCTTCTGCTTTTAGGGGCCATAATGATGAAGGAACCCTCTCAGAGCTTCATTGTGACCCCTAGCTCTGAAGAGGCTCACACTACAGATGATGCACCTTGCCCTCACCCATGGCCTATCTTTCTCTTCTCTCCTCTCATCTTCTGAGTCTTGGTCAAGACCTCAATTGCTAAGACATAAACTCTTCCCATATGACTTCTGTAAAAACAGAAAGGAAAAATGGCATTTGGGGATAGGATGCTGAGAGAGCTCAGTAACCTCAAGAAAAGCCACAAAGTAAACTTCAGGTAGATGTTGTCTGAGAAACACAGAGCAGGATGGATAGGTGAGACTGCCTGTCACTCTTCAACCAAATAAGATCGTGCCTTGTAGCTCTGCCTTACCATCTTGTTAACAGATAGAGAGGATCCTATTCTATTAGTTTGTTTGCTACTGCTGTGATAAAACACCATGACCAAAAGTAACATGGGGGGAAAAGTGGTTTATTTCATTGTACAGCTCTGGATCACAGTCCCCCATAGAAGAAAGTGAGAGAAAATATTCAAAAGCAGGAATTTGGAGGCAGGACCTGAAGCACAGACCATGGAGGAATGTTGGCTACTGATTTAACCACCATGGCTTCCTCAGCCTGCTTTCTTATATATCCAAGGACCACCTGCCCAGGAATTTTCTCAATTGAGGTTCCCTCTTCCCAGATGACACAATTTTGTGTCAAGTTGATGAGAAATTAACCTATGGTGGGAATTTTGGAACCTTGGTTTCTTTAAAAAAAAAAAAACCACAGAAACATTATAAGAATATGTTTTCATTTTAATCCCAGGTCTTGGGATATGGGGCTTCTTCACAGCTGACTATGATTTGCCTTGCGCTCTAGCAGAAGCATGGTTTTGCCAGCTGCAGATAGTTTCTGCAATTGTGTGATTTCTGGAATTCTGGGAATGTTTCAGCTAGAGCCCCATTTGAGGGTTGTTCATTTGCTGGGTTGGTGGTCAGTTGCTGTTGGTCATGGTTTTTTGAGTAGTCATTCTCAAAAAAGATACAAGAAGAAATTAGATCAAACTTGCCCCCAAGGAGCTTGATGGCACTAATCAGCAGGAAGTAATCTAACAATATTGTTGCCCCTTTTCCTCTCTTTATTTTCACTCCTATCTAGTGTTAGGGGGTTGAAAGGGAAGGAGAGAAGGGGTGGAGAAGGGTGGAAGAAAGAAGAACCCACAAAGTAGCAAATCTACAACATCTAGCATATCTATCTTTTCTGAGTACCTAGCGCAAGTGCTTCAATCAGTACATACCAGTAATCAAATTAGCACAGAGGACAGGTGTCATATATGCAGAGCTCATCTTTGCATACAGATGAGTGTGGGTCACATGACTACCAAAGTGCTCAAAGTCTTACCAACTTCCCCTGTTCTCTCCTTCTCTTACACCACATGACTGAAGTCAGAAATCAGTCAAGAAATCTGAAACACAGATGTATCCACTAGGTTCCTTCACAGCCTTCAGAAGGAGCTAATCCTGTAGGCCCCCTGACTTTAGACTTTTTGTCCCTATGAGATCTAAGTTCTGTTGCTTGAGTTGCCCAGTCCCTGGTAGCTGCTGAGAGCAGCCCCAAAGAACTAACACACTTGCCATTATGAAAAAGTGCCGAGACAAACTGGGCAGGATAAGGGACAGCTCTTAGGTGACCTTAACACTGAGAGAGATTAGAATGATAGGGTGACTGTCATGGAGTTAAAGCTCACCAATGATGGTGATAGTTGCTTTACTGGAGACCACTCCTCCTTGCAGAACAAAGTTGAGTTTAAGAAAGTTTTAATAGCACAATTATGTATGTATGTTATATGTATGCAAACACATCTAAGAGACAATGAGGATAACTGTTCACATACACTTACCAAGACATAAATAAATATAGACCATTGGTCAAACTATTCCTCATTAAGCACACAAATAAGTGACTGCTTATATGAAACCCTCTCCTTTTGAAGCAATTCTTTTCATTTGACTATTTTTATTGTTGCCATTTTTTTAAACTAGATTTTTATCTTAATTAATATATAATTATATATTTCCCCTGCTTCCCTTTCCTTCCTCCTACCGGTACTTCCATGACCCCATTTCATTCATTCTTAAATTGATGGCTCTTTGTTTTTGCTTATTATTGTTCCACATATACATACACATATACATGAGTACATACAAACACACACACACACATATATATGCAAATAAATATATAAATACAACCTGCTGAATCTATTTAGTGTCGTGTGTATGTATATGATTTCAGGGCAGACCACTCTGTTTTGAATAATCAATAAGGGGGCTCATCCCTGAAAAATACTACTTCTCCCCTTCTCCAATGTCTTTAGTTACATATATAGTTCTTTGTTTAGGGTGGGCCTCCTGAGATCTCCCCCTTCCATGTTACCATGTCTACTCTGTTGTTGTTCAGGCCTTGTTTAGGTGGCCATGTTGTTGAGATATACTATTGCTTTATTTTCCCCTTCATTTCAGACTTAGATTTTTATTTTAGACAGTTTCCTTTTTCTCTTTTGGCAAAGATATTGGCTGAAACATTTTTTCACAATTCCTTCTTTCTTCAGAAGGCAACTACAAAAGCCCTGTCCATGCTATTGAGCATGTATAGTTTAGAGATTGAAAGATAAAGGAACTTGATCTTTAATGATCTAGAGCTGTGTCATCCAATATGGTAGCCAATGGTCACAGGTGGCAATTTGCCTTTACATTTAAATTGATTTCTATCAAATATTAGAGACCCCAGTCTAATGGCCAAGGACTCATGGGCCACATATGACTAGTAGCACTGAACAGCCCAGATAGGAAATATTTCCATCACCACAAAAGGTTCTATCACTCAGTACTGTTCAAGGAAAGCAAACCAAGAAGCAGGCAGATGCAAGGGTGAACTAGGATCTGGGTCCTATTGTCTGCTTCAAATGTCTTGATCATATGCCTCAAGCTTGGTATATTTCATCTTTCTTTTTCCTCTCTACTAAAAAAAAAAAAAAGAGGAAGATAGTTTAGTAATATTGTGGACTGTGTAAATAAAAATATTTATAAAAATCAATTTAGTGCAACAAATATTTATGAAAGTTATGAGCTATCCATTATGATAAGTCTGCAGTACAAGGTTGTAACATGTTCTTCTGGCTGAGTATGGATCCAGTGTGGCCAACTGCTTCCTCCTGCTCCTGCTACCATGCCTTCCCTGTCACTGTGGACATATCCACCCAGAAATATGAAACAGTAAAACTTCCTTTTTAGTTACTTTTGTCAGAAAAAAAGATGGAAAAGAAACTAATAAATTGATGTAGAGAAGTAGATCCACTGCCTTGGTAAACCTGACCATGTGGTTCTCAGGCCTTTGGAACTGATTTATAGAAGAGATATGGAAGAGTTTGGAAGTTTGGGTTAGAAAAGCCCTTGAATTTTGTAAATATAGCTTAAAGGGCCATTCTAGAGGAGAACTAGATGATGAAAATTCTGCAATAAATTTAAGCAGTATAGTCCACACTCTTGAAGTTTCTGAAGGGAACAAGACTATAAACCATTCTTATTATTTTCTGACTACATTCAGCCATTTCCAGAGAAGTTAAATTTAAAACTAAGTTTGTTTGGTCAAGAAACTTTCAAGACAAGTTAGCATTTAGATTATGTCATATGTACCTCTTGCTTTCACATCTACAGTGACGAAGATCAAAATGGAGAGCAGAAAGAAGGAGAAATGTGAAGCTTGGTAAGGAAAGTCATGTGATCAAATTAAAAGTTTGGCTCAAGGAAAGTGTAAACAACAATGAATCTGTAATTGTTTAAACTGGGATAATAGGAATAGAGACCATACCCATCAAAATCTCTGTCTTATAAAAATACAAATTCATCTAAAAGGAGACCATCTAGACCAAAGTAGCTTAGTTGATAAAAGTACTTGGCCCTAAGCCTGATGTCTTGGGTTCAAACCCAGAACCCACATGTTGAAGGAGACAACTAATTCCCACAAATTGTTCTCTGTGCTCCACTCATACAGTGAAACATGCGCACAGAGACACTTACATTCATATATACACACATATACACTCACACTCACACACATATTTACACACATATCACACACACGCTCTAAACATAATTCTTTAAAAAGAGATTATCTAAACTGAGAAAGCCACAGAAGGGGGAATCCCTACTCAATACAACTTCCTCTGAAAGTTTCTCCATGGTTGGCACATAAAGGTCGATATAACTGTGGTCCAAGGAGAAAGGCTCCATCTCAAACTGACAGCAGAACACTGTAGCATTATGCACATGGTATTGGTTTTAGAGTCAGGAAAGATGCAGGACTGAAGGAGTCATGAAATTTTACATCATTTTTCCAGAGAGGACTGAACCTAGGTATTGTATGTTATAGCTGGTGTCACTGCCTTTCTATCACAAACCTTTTTAATGTCCATAATCCCACTAAAAGTTAACATATACCCCAAAATATTAACTGATTTCATGAAACTAAACACATTTTAGCTATTAGAACAATTTCTACCCCAGTTTAATATTTAGTATGTAATTAGAAAAAAAGCTTATACAGTAAACTAACACTATCTAGTTTAACCCACATTGTGAACCTTCTGTAGAAGTGTTTAGTTGTAAGAATTCTGCATTTTATAGCAGAAATCATAAACTATAGTATTTATAGTGACTTAGCCAAAGCTATACCCTCACCTAACATCAAACATGAACATGGAATCATCATTCTGTCCCTAACACAGTTCTTTTTTTAAATTTATTTATTACTTCAGGTTACATCTCCATCATAGAAATGTATTTTTTAGTCTTTGGAATGAGAATAATTGCTCTGTGCCATTGCATAATTCATATGTGCAAATTTTTAATTTTATAGGAACCAAAAGTTAAGAGAGCGCCTTGGGTTCCAGATAAGACTTAGAATTTGGCCTTTTTGATAACATTGAAATGGTTGATTTAAAAAAGACTATAGGGATTTTTGAAGTTTGTTTGAATACAATTGAGATTGCTATGAGCCTATGGGGACAAGGGGTAGAAATTTATGTGTTAAAAGTGATGTATCTGGATGTCAGGTTAACAAGGGGTGGAGATGATGAATAAATAATCTTTGATGACATTTAGAATTCCATGGAAACAAATTTTGGAGCATGTCTGTAAAGGACTGTCTAGGTTAGGTTAACTGAGGTGGGAAGATCCATCCTAAAAGTGAGCAGTACCATTCCATGTGCTGGGGTACCCAAACTGAGAAAGAAAGAGAAAGCAAGCTGATCGCTGATCACAAGCATTCATCTATCTGTGCTTCCTGTGCACAGACATAATGTGACCAGCTGCCTCCTGTTCCTGCTTCCATGCCTTCTATGCTATGATGGACTCTATACACTCTGGAACTATGAGCCAAAATAAATTCTTCCATTCTTAATTTGACTTTGTCAGGTATTTTGCAACAGTAATAGTGAGTTACTAAACCACTATATTAATTATAGTTCAATTATATCATATAGAACAATTTCAGAGCATATCATAAAAGCTAGAAACAGAGAAGTTAAAATGATGCTCAGTACACTAGATAGACGTCCTGCTACTTTGGGGGTTTCATTTCATCCTCTGCAGTAGATGTCATTGCTGTTTGTCAATTACCTCTTCATTTCAAAACACGTGCCAAGCTCATTTCTCTCTGCTCCTGAATTTGTCTGCTCAGGCTTCCAAAATGAAAGTGTCATGGATTATGTGCCTTAAACAACTGAAATTTACACTTTTACATCTATGGAAGTTGAAACTGAAGAGATGCAATTCATTTCTGAGATGCACTCTCTTCTCAGCTCACTGCACCTTTGCACGCTCACTGACTTCTGGTGTCTCTTCCCTATTTCTAAATCTTAAAGACTTAATCTCCCCTGATTAGGAAAAGCCTCCAAAAAAACATTTTTGTCTCACTTGAGTATCTTTGTATGTATAATTCCAAATTTTCATATGTTTCAGATTTAAATTTTAATTATTTTTCTAAGTCCCTATAATGAAATGTTAATTGCCCCTCCAATGATCTTCTCTATGCTTATGATTTTTTATCTGTTTTAGATTAGTTCCTCATGTTATAACCCAAACGATAGAAGTGGATTAAATCACCTATCGTTTTTATGGATATTGATCTGATAACCTTCACACTATTACCTGTAGTATGTAATGTTCATACCCTATCACATCTTCACAAGCATTGGTTAGTATTATTAAAGTAGTATAGTGGTCTGTACTCATGTATAAAGAGTCATTAGAAACATCATTTTAAACAGACCTAATATACTAAACGATATTTGCCTAAAGCACAAATAAAAGGTGCTTACAAGATTTTGGAAAGCAGTCCCTTGAAGTGCACTGAAGCTTTTACTCAATATTCAGTAGAATATTTATGTCCATAGGTAGGCAGGTGTGAGCAGTGAAGTTTGGTGTTAAATGAAAAGAGAAGATGTAGTGTAAATTCTATGAAGGGAAAGATTGGCAGAGGGTTTGCTTCTCTTCCCAGGCCTTTCACACACATCAAATACTTGATAACCTTAATGTTGCTGGTAGAAATATGTATGCAGTTTTCTAAAGACAAACAAATAATAAAAACCTACAAATAGACCTACAAGATCTGGTGATTACACTCTTGATATTTGCCAGAAGGACTCTAACTCAACTTATCACAGATACTGGCACATAATTGTTCATTGCAGCACTATTCGCAACAGTGACATTGTAGACCAAAACTATGTGTTCAAAAATCAGAAGAGTGAATAAGGAGAATGGGGTGTATATACACATGAAACCATTTTCAGCCATAAGGAGTGAAGTTACATTATCTGTGGACATTTGGTGTGGCTCAGTTTTAGAATGCTTGCCTCTATGCAGTAGGTCCTGGGTTCTAGCTCTACCATAGGGTTAGAGAGAGAAGTTTACATTTGCCAAATATCCCATAGGAGGTTGTTGCCAGGTGTTGTGCTTCTAGTACTTTAGAAACTTTCACAGCTTTCTGATGTACACACTATTATGACCCTCATACCATGACTTCCAGGTGCGAGAGATGAAGAGACCCTCTAGACACATCACTCTGGACCATGTAGAACTGACTCCAAAGCCTGTTTCTGTGTCTTTAAGTCTACATGATGGATTTTCATGGAGGAAATACTACCACCATGTCGTTTTTCTTCCCCCACATACTCAGAGAGTAGCCCGTTCTTGTCTCTACACCATAGACTGCTTCTCTTCTACACTTTACCTTGCAGAAGTCTTTCTGAGAGTAGGCCTTCTGACCAGTTCATCCTACTCCCTGGTTACCTGGCCTCTCAAAATCTGGCAATTTCAGAGAAAGTGCAGGTGTCCTTGAAAAGAGAGAATTGAAGGAGGGAGAGGAGAACATGGAATAATGCTAAGCTGGAGAAGAGATAAAATGACTGCAGATCTCATGTCTTCAGCATATTCAATCAATGGCTGAGAAAAACCTGCCAAGAGGCTTGGTGGGAGAGTGAGTGTTGGAGCAGCAAACTTCCAATTCTATGTAAGTGGTCAGTGTGCCTCCAATCCCTGCTTTATGTCACAGAAGAATCCCTTTCCCTTTGGGATGGGGATATATGAATACCACTGTTGAATAAGCATCATGGAGTTAAGCCTCATACATTAGTTAAAGCATATGCCCATTGATTCTCACAGTGACTCTCTGGTGTCTCACAATGACACCACCCGTAGAGCAAGCTCACAGGCCAACCTTGCCCAATACCTTTTTTAAATATGGCCCATGTGCTAAGAACTATACTATATGCTTAAGATGTTTAGAATAAGAAATGAAGAATATTTGTGGGGATATGAAAATTAGGCCTAATTCTAATTTTGGCATTCATACAGTTTTATTGGAAGATGGCTTTTCCCATCCATTTGCATGTGATCTCCAGCTTATGTCACACTGGTAACTCTGCCTCTATAACCTGCAAAGCTGAAAATATATAATAACTAGCTTTTCACATGAAAGTGGAGCCTACCCCTTGTCTTAGCCCATTTTCTATACCATAACAGGATACCCAAGTCAGTAATTTATAAAGGGAACAAGGAAGTTTACTTAGGACCACACTTCTGAAGGTTGGGAAGTCCAAGGTCAAGAGCCATATCTGGTGATGGTTTTCTGCTGCTTCACGGTATGCAGACGTGAAAAGAGCAAACGGGTACCAGAAGCTGTGATAACACAAGGAGAAGCCTTGCTTTATAACTATCTATTCTCACAAAATACCACACCACTGAGAGAGCACTGGTTCCTCCTAATGAGCTAATCATCTCCAAAATGAGAGTCCAGTCAATTACCAACAATAATCTCACAAGAGGCCAACCATACCCCCAATCATAGCACCTCCATATACAAACAAGGATCACAAGGCCCAGAGAGACTGAAAAATTCACTTACCTATAAAGATCCAAAAGAGAATGTTGATCAAACTGCTCCTAGATTGTCCATACTCTCAGTACTTGGAAGCAAAAGCAGTTGGATGTCATTGGCTTCAACGTCATTCTAGTATGTGCTGATGATAATGGACAATGAACACATATTGCTTTTATTCTTCTAATAGTGTATTGTTCAAAACCCAATCACCCTGCTAAGCCCACCCTACAGTAAATGCAAGGTGTCCTGAAGAAATAGGATTCAGAAAGGCCTTTAAAAAAAAAACTGAAGTCGGGCTGGAGAGGTGGCTCAGAGTTTAAGAGCACTGGCTGTTCTTCCAGAGGTCCTGAGTTCAATTCCCAGCAACCACATGGTGGCTCACAGCCATCTACATTGAGATCTGCTGCCCGAGCAAATACTGTATACATAACAAATAAATAAATAAACAAACAAACAAACAAATAAATAAATAAATAAATAATAAATAGATGTAAAAAATTAAAAAAAAACTGAAGTGTTATAGATCCTGGGTCCTGTTTTTTTTTAATGTTTATTTATTACTTCAGGTTACATCTCCATCACAGTGTCCTCTTTTCACCCCTCCCAGTCCCGCCCTCCCACCCTCTACCCCCATCCCTTCCAACCCACTCCTCTGGAGAGGAGTGTCCTTACATAACAGTCCCCCACTTCAGTTCAGCTGCTAGGGCTTTTTTTTTAATAATTTATTTATTGTTTCTTCAAGTTACATCTCAATCACAATCCCCTCCCTACTCCCCCCCCCCTTCCCCCCCCCCCCCCCCCCCCCCCCCCCCCCCCCCCCCCCCCCCCTCCTCTTCTTCTTTTTTTTTTTTTTAGTTTACGGTATTTCTTTTTTTCCCCCAACAGCTCTCCCTTTCAGCCCAAAAAAATGGTTCTTTTTCTTATAACTATAAATACAATACAAAACAACAGAAATAAATAGGCCACAATTATAAGAGTTATATGGCTTAGCATACATTCCCAATGTCTAGTCCATATGTATTTGGCACCTGACTTTAACATTCTACTATCTAACCATCTCCATGTGTTTAAAGTTCTATATCTAACTCAGCTTTCATACTAACTTGCCTCATAATTTTAAAAATATCTTCTTAGATCCAGAACACCCTCTTGATTCCTAAACAACTCAAAATTTAACTATGAGACTCTAGCTATCTATTCTTCAACCACCTCAAAGACCTGAGAGGGATAAATATATCTGATTATATAGGAAGTGCAGGGCCTGCAGCTTCCAAAACTGAAAAATGACATACCAGTGGCTGCCTGGACAGTTCCCATTTTCTCTCCATACATTACAGCATCAATCTTCAGCCATTTGGCTCCATTTCTCTGACAGACATTGATTGTAGAGCAGGAATTATGAAAGACTTACCTACCCTGTCTTGGCAGAGCTAGGCTGTCAACTTATCTGCTTCCAAGTTTTGTCCTTTATGGACAGAAGTCTGTCTACAGTTGAAGCAAGTGGTTTTTCTTGCCAAGAGAATGGCTTACCACCAATTCAATCATCTCCCACTGGAGATTCTTCGATGCTCATCTTCTACTTGGAGTAGAATAGGGGGTGCTGTCAGGAGCTGACATGTCTCGATATCAGAAAATCTTAAGTTAAGAAAACATCTTTAAATGCCATATTCTGCAGATCTCTTGAGGTTTTTGAAGATGCCCTATCTATCTCTTATATTTAGATAAGCAAATATTGCTTGTCTCTTAGCAACTTGATTTCTGAATAGCTTAGAAAATAACTGTGATAGACTGTCATAGTAACTAACAAAATGACACGTTTTCATGATTATTAGTTTCCGTTTCTTAATTATTATAAACAGTTTATGTCAGTTGGTAGCGAGAGGTCAAAACTTGACATTTCATTTTTAAGTATTACTACGAACAATACCTTTAAGAAACATTACCCTTAATTTTGTATCAATATACAAAGATCAATACCAATGTGGCCAAATATAATCTTAATTTTGTATCAATATACAAAGATCCTGGGTCCTTTTACAGTACAACTGGAAGCATGAAAACTCCAGGAAGACATAAGGCTCATAGGAGTGTAAAATGAAATAAACTCTTAAACTTTGTAAGCAAAAGGCAAGTTAGAATCCACAATATAACTTCTTTTTACTGTAAAAACACAAATTTAATGTCTAGATACATGTGCATAAAGTTCTTCTCAGTTTCCTTAAAGTATGCAAGTGATAACTCTCTGGAAAGGTTGAACTTATGTGATAGACACCAGCTAAGAGTGTGGCAGGCTTGAAAAACAAAGTAACTATTACCAAGGGTCAGAGACATTTTCCAGATACCATGTGGCTCCAGCTAACTTTCTGCAAGGCTGTGCCTGAGGAAACTTACTATCCATTCATCAACAAATCTTAGGTAAGCATCTGTTCTGTCCCAGCAAGCTCTCACCAGACACAAACAAGTCAGACAAGGTCCCTGCTCTTCAGCATGATCAGGGAGCAGAGAAGCCCTAAGTAGAAAGTCCATTAGAGTTGGCGATGAGTCTGTTACACAAACACACAAACACAACAGAGATTAGTTAGTGGGCTTGCACTGGGTGGTCCAAGAAGGCTCTCTAAGTAGACCTTTGAAGGAAAGAAAATCTACTTCAAGCAGATTCCAAGCAAGGGAAAGACTTATGGGACACAGTACAGAGTCAGTTAACATGTGAGAAACAGAATAGAGAGGAGTGTAGGTGTTCCTTTAAACTATTTATTAATAACTCTAAACACCTTCCAACCCACCAACCCAAGGCACATTAGAAAGGATACTTCTCAGGTGCAGGCCCTTGGGGTAACTAATCAGCCGTCCATCCAAATCAGCCAGTGACAAAGGGAACATAGCAATCAGCAGCAGCTGCAGCAACTCTCCAGATCTGGTATCGCCATGGCAGTTACCACACACACACACCCCCCACCCTTTGCTTCCTTGATCTCTTCAGCCTGTCTGGTTTTTCCAAATCTCTTCTGGGTAGGTCCTGCACCTCGGCCTCTTCTGCCAGTTAGAGCTTAATGAATCTCCTCAGGGCAGGTGCTGCACCATGGTCTCTTCTGCCTGCCCCAGCTTCCCGCCTCTGTGCAGGTGTTGCGCTCCAGCAGCCTAGGAGCTGGCCATCGCTGCACACTCACTTGGCACCACGGTCTCTTCTGTCCATTTGAGTATGTCAAAGCTTCATGGGGCACCAGCTTGGGGTAGAGGTCTCTTCCAGCTATTTGTGCAACCTCAGTGCCATGGTTTTTATGGCTCCAAATGAGCCTTACCTGGGCTCTCCCCATCCTAGGTCACAAGTCTTGGTGTCCACAATCTTTGTCTAGCATCTTTCAAAGTGAGGCAATGATGGGCAGTGGTGAGAGGCAACGCCAAGCAAAAAAGCCCTCTCAAATTTCTGGGCCTTCCTTTTTTTAATACCCTCTCTCTAATTATGCACCAGGATGTTTTCTAATTGACCAGCCTTATGCCCTCCTTCTGAGGTACTTCCTGTTGACCAAGACCACAAGCTCTCCCTGGTGTCTTTCCATAAATATATTCCTCACAGGTGAGAGTCATCATGCAGATTTGAACACCCCTTCTGTGAGTCTGGTTTTTAGTGGTAGATTAAGCATTCCCACAACCCTTACCCATTAATTCAACACAACTGTTTCCAAAGAAATCCCAACCCAAACCTCCACCGGAGAGGAGAGTGCTAGAGGAGGTTTGGGGCAGAAGGAAGAAGCTAGTGAAGGTGAGATCTTTGAGGACAATGGTCCATGCATCCAAATTTCATACTTGGAAAGAGCTGGTAGGTGGGACAGTGTTCCTAAAAGATATACTGAGTCCTAATCATTGGTGCTTGGGTCATTTAAGAGTATTATTAAGTTGAGATGAGGCCTATTGTAATACGATGGGCCCTAATCCAATGGCTGGTCTCCTTGTAAGAAGAGAGTACACAACAGATTCTCACAGGGAGGAATGCCATGAAACAGAAGAGATAAGAGTAATGCAGCTACATATTACAGAATGACAAGTGTTTCCACAACCATTATAAACTGGGAAAGGCAGGGAAAGAGCTGCCTAGGAGCATGGCCATGAATATTCCTTGATTTGAGACTCAAACCCCTGACATCTCAAAAAAAAATATTTTTGTTGTTTAAGATCTCCAGTTTGTGTGAGGAATGTTCCTTGCCATCTGTGAGGGATTGGTTCCAACATCCCTGTAGATTCTAAAATCAAAGGATGTTCAACCCTTTATACAAAATGGTGAGGTATTTTTTACATAATGCAGCTACATCCTCCTGGGTACTTCAAATCACTTAATACAATGTTACAACATGTAAATAGTCCTCATCTTATATGGGGAATAATACAAAAAAAAAAAACTCTGTCTATGTCCACTATAAGTGCAACCATGGTAAACAATATTGTATTCTCTGTGTTTCACCAGTAAACTCAAGTTTTGACTTTTGAAACTTTCTGAAATTAGGACGAACAAAATGGTTTGGTGTGCATACAGGCACTTACAATGAAGCTTGATGACCTGAGTTCAATTCCCCAGGACCTACATGGTAGAAAGGGGAAATTCTCTCCTACAAGTAGTCCCCTGACCTCCACACATGCACCCTGGCATACACATATACACATGTGTACACACACACACACACACACACACACACAATTAGTCAAAGAAAATTTCTAAAATTAGTTTCAAAGTATTTCTAAGCCATAGTGGTTGAATCTGTAGTCATGGAATCTTCAGATATAGGGAGCCATACTATAATTTATTGTCTTAGGCCCTAAGAAACTGACACATGCAAGTCATCCTCAAGGGATTTAAACAGAAGTGTGTCTGGCTGAAACTGTGGAAGAAGCTGTGACTATTAGGTTTAAAGTTGTCTGCAAGAGCTGGGAGTGTGGCTCAGTGGTAAGACCATTGCCTAGTATGCACAAAGGCTGTGAGCTTGATCACCACCATCTCTGAAAATAAACAAATAACTAAGAACCAGAGAACAGCCAGTTAGGGGAAACACAGTACAACAGAAGAGAGGTAGCTATGAGCAGTTCCAAAGAGCAGGGCTCCCATTTTGAGGCTGAGCACCCGCAGTGGCAGTCAGGTATGATGTAAGCAATGTCCACACTGATGGGTGCACCTACATGCCTGGAGGACTCAGCAACCTATTGGAATTGTAAGCCCTGACAAAGCAGATACCCTTTAACTAGTCACCCAATATATGGCTCCATGTAAAAAAACTTCCCAAGGGAAGAATTAATGGTTTTCCATATTTCTACATGCCCAGCTATTTTTACAGAGGCACTTGTGTAGAGCTAGTTACCCTATGACTGCTGACTGATGTGGATGGAATGAACTGAGAAGGTAAACATATCCTAGAAAGAGTCTTGCCTACATGCCAAGACTGTGTTCATTTAATTTGTTCCTCAGTTTTGTTGGAATCCATTCATTGAATGTATTAAAAAGTAACATTTCATCCTGAAACGTTCCAGTGGTCAGGAATCTATAGTTCACTCTACCTCTTACTTAGGCTGAGAAAATTTTGATTCTTCTGAGTTGGGATCAATGACAACAGGAACCAATTAACAACCTTGGAGCCAACCAGTGTTCCTTCACACTGGAAATAGAACTACTTGGTTACCTGGCTTCATAGTAGTGAGCAGCAGATCTTCCCACCAGGCTTCTATGCCATTCTTTCTTTAATAATAACGTTTTTAAAGCTACTGTTGTGGTCATGATGGAGAGATTTACAGATGTTTCGATGAAACTCTTCATTTGGAATTTATGCAGCAAAGTACATATTGACTTTGTGTCACTGAAAACACTAAGATTTATTATTCCTAAAGATAAGTAATAACCTTGACTCTGACTTGGTCAATATTTATCTCACAAGTCGATAAATCTCCAGCAATAAATTTCAACAAAAGCCAACACTTTCTGATACAGGACTGTATTTTGCAGAGGCCCCCCAAATTTCTCTGTTTTTTCTCACAGAGAGAGTAGTCACACCTGAGAAAGTATTCCCAGACATATTTTATTTTTAGTGAGTTCAGTCCTTTTATGACAGCAGAGTTTTATCCAAATAACTTAATGTGGGTGGGAAAATGACAGACTCTGGACCTTTTTGTCTTCCTTTCAATAGTTGTAACCAATGAATCTTCTCCCTGGTCCAGGTCTTTCTAAAGCTGATCCTAATGCTAACACCAGACAGTGGCCAGTACAGGCTAAGGGACAGGCCTGTCTGCAAATAAAGGTGATATGTGATACTGGTCATTTGTGTGCCTGTCAGTGAAGGCATTATCTAAGCCTCCCTATTATATTTTAACAGTGAATGACCTCACACTAACTTCGCAGAAGCCCAAAATCTCTCTTTAGTGTTTGTTGGTCAAATAGTCTGTTACCTTTTGAAACGACAGTGTATATGTGAGCAGCCAAAGCAGTTTTCCCATCTAGCTGGATGTGACACGATGGTGGAAACCCCAGATGAGTCATCCACCGCATCTTCCAAGGCCTTTTCCTGTTCAGTGTTGCAGGCCATCCCCTTCTTTCATAATCTTTAGAATATGTGTTCTATTCTGTAATAAAATATCTGATACAGGGTATTTAATAAAGAATAGAGATTGCTTTGCTCATGGTTCTAGAGGTTAGGAAATCCAAAAGCATGGTTCTGGGATCTGCTCAGCATATGGGGAGGGCCTTCCTCCTGCATCATAATGTAACAGAGGACATGTCATGGAAAGACAGAGCAAGCATGCTACCTTGGGTCTCTCTTACTCATTTTTATGAAACAACTAATGCCATCATGGGACCTGCACCATCATGACTTCTTATGATCTTCATTGTTTCCCAAGGGCCTCATTTCCAATGCATGAATGTATAAAACTGAAGGTCTTTAACGTGTTGCATTGGGGTACATTTTTAAGACATAGCAACAGGTTGACAGTTTATGAGCATGTATGCACCAACACTCTTCTCCTTTGAGGAGAGCAAATATGATGGTGCCTACTTTCTGTGTGTCTCACAGACTATACCTGAGACCAAAGGACCTGATTCACATTTAGCCTGAGTCTATAATAGCCTTTTTCCTGCCTATCAAGTACCCTTCCCAACATATTGACAGATACCTGTTAAGGTCCTTACCAGCTGAAAATTTCCACCCAATTATAATTTTAGGAAGATAATATTTAACTGCAGTTATAGGTGGTCATGAGATACTCAATGCCAGTACTGGAAAATAAACCCAGGGTCAGTGCAAGAACAGCAATTACTCTTAACTGAGGCGGCATCTTTTTAACTTTGGTCCTAGATTTAAATCTGTCTTTTGAGATTGAAATTGTTCACTTTCTATCCCTCAAACCACAACCACATGTGAACATAAATTGTGAGTGGTTTTCACATTGCTCTCCTACAACATCCTAGCTTTTCAGTTTGACATTTTCTAGGCCTCTGGAGAAGTTGAAAGAATACAACAATTAGTATCTAATTGTCTTTCAACTGATTTCAACAATTATTTTTTATTTTTTATTTTGTTTCTTTCAACAATTGTTTTTAATTAAAAGTTTTTCAAACATATACAAATGTCACCAAGAAGTACTACATGAAATGAAGAGGGTTGCTTTTCAGTGCTATAATGCAGACTAGTATCTAACTATGATGAATACATACATAAAGCAACTGCCAGAGGGGCTATCATATGGACAAAGAGAACCACATCAGAAGTGTAAGGCTTGAAGCCTCTGCTCTCTATTCATTTAAAAAAATAAATAAATCAAGTAACCATACAAAATACACATAAAATCAAAACAAGGGCGATATGGAAGGAATAATAGTCCAGAAATAGGTCTTGGCTACATCGTGAATTTTAGGACTAAATCCGAGCTACAACGTGAAATCCTGTCTCCAAAAATGGGGGAGGAGCTAAAAGGAGCAGTGGGAGCACAAGGCTGGGCACTGATCAACAGTGGGGATGTAGAAGATTAGGGAAGATGAACACTCCACAAGGAGTGTTTGATTATGGCACCTACTGGACAAGAGGAGGCATCAAATACTAAACCATTGAGTAAATAACAACACAAAAATACAAATTTCTTTTGGAAAAACATGAGTAGAAAGTCCCTTTCCTCTCATCAAAGCAGTCTCTGTTTGTGTGGCCAGGGTCACATGCCTTGTCTTTAGAAGTTATGTAGATCGATGGGCAGAGAAGAGGGGGGCAGTAAGCGCCTGTTTTCAAAGAGCACAGCTCAGCTAAAGACTGCATGGGTGTTTCCTAGAACAGTGCAGGCCAAACAGCAATCACTCGGAGACCATGTTTCCCTCCAAGGGCAGCAGACTTTGTCCTGTGATTTGTACTTAAGATGGACTTACTTCCCTATCCCAGGTCTAGCTTTGAGAGATGGTTTACTGCATCAGGTGAATGAGACACTGAAGGGGGTATGACAGTGTACATGGTATAACTGCATAAGAACTCAAAAGTGCCACACCTGGAATGGGTTGATGGCCCCTAAGCAGAAACTCTACACTACTCTAGCTACTAATTCTAACTCAGAGATTTGTTTGTATATTCTGAAGCAAAGCCTGACACTGTTAGACCTGCTTAAGTAGTACCAAATAAGTGTCAAGTAGTGTCTCCTGCCTTGATGGAATTAATGTTTTTCAAATGGTTTGCTGTTCTTTGCCTTTTCTAAGCCTCATGTAGTCATGATGTTGACCATTGGGTTCACATGGATGTCCCCTGGGTATCTTCAGCTGTCTGTCCAGGTGGCTGCAACATCATGGCTAAAGAAGGACATGATGACCAGTTACTCCTCTGCCACCATGTACAACCCTCCACCACTGCTGGAATGCTGAGTATGTGGGGTGGGGTTAGGGGACAGCACATTAGTTACTTTTCTGATAAAACACCATGACAAAAGTAGCTTAACTAAAGAAAGGGTTTATTTTGGTTTATGATTCAAGGTGGGGTCGAGTCCATCATAGCAGAGAAAGCATGTCAGCAGGAGTATGAGGCTTGCTTGGCAGCCGGAAAGCAAATGATCACATTTCATCCACACACAGGAATCAGAGAAAGAAAATATAAAGTAGAGACAGATAAATGCCAAATAAAATGCCAAAGCCTAGCAATATAGTTCTTCCAGTAAAACAACACCCTAATGGTTCCGTAACGTTCCCAGTGTCACCAGCTGGGGACTAAGAGTTCAAACATGGCTTCTGGAGGATATTTCATATTTAAACCACGAGAAGCAGGACAGCAAGAAAAGCTGAACATCTCCACAGAAGTCCTGCATCCACCACCATGAACAAAAAAGGGCTCACACACATCTCTTCTGCCTCTCTATGGCCTAGCTGATGCTCTAATATTCCTGCAAGTGCTTGAGAGAAGATGCCTGCTTAGACACTGGCTGGCCATGGATCCTCCATGAAGGAGAGGTTGTCAGTTTCTGTTTAACAACAGCACCAACTTTAGTCCATGTCCCGGACAACTGAAACTGTAGCAGGTTTGTAACAGGGAGCAGTAGCTGAGCTGCTTGTCATTGCCTTTGGGTGACACTTTCATCAGAACAATACTCTCCATAGAATCTCATGTTTAAAGAAAATAACTTTCAGAAATTTAACCAAATCAACATTTTTTCTGACATCAAACTATCAAGGCAGTTATCATTAGCAGTCACAGCACAAAGAAAATCCGTATCCACACTGAGGTATGAAGGGCTTCAGATCCAATAACTAACAGGTGTAAGCCATGAGAGTTTTTCTAAAAATACACTGAAAGCTAATTGATTGCCAATTTCTGAACAAATAAAACTGTTACACAGGTTAAAATGTATTTAGAAGTAAGAGTGTGACAACAGAGCAAAGGCCAGGAGGGAGAAAGTTCATGGCTGCAAAGTCTTGGTTATCTGTACAAAGTGGGACAGTACTTCACATTATCACACATCTCACACATTTGATTACAGGAGGAGGAACTAGCCTGAAACCATGGTACCCTATTTTGTTTCAAGACACTGAGGTAAAACTTCTTAGCATCTCTGAACCAGTGGCAAAAATTACTTTTCTTTATCTGTAAATTTTTATCTTAGGTTTTGCAGGGGGAGGGATGTGCTTGTCTATGGTTTTCTATAACAAAATGTTAGAGTCTGGTTACTTACAAAGAACAGAAGCTTATCTGTCTCAAGAGTCTGGAGGGGAAGTCTGATTCGGGATGCTGGGACCTGGAGAGGGCCTTCTTGCTGCACAATAATACAAGCAAGATAGAACACTTGTGCCCACTGAGGTCTTTTCCTCTTCTAAGGTCCCTGATGCCAACATGAGGTCCCACTTCATGAACAAATCCTAACTGTCTGCTTAGTCCCCTTTCCTGTTGCTGTGATAAAGACACTTTAGAAAAGGAACTTGGGGAGGGGGGATGCTGTGTTTGAACTCACAGTTTAAGGTTTGGACCACCACAGTGGTGAGGTCAAGGTATCGGAAAGTTTAAGCAGTTGGTCACATCACATCCACCATGAGGAAACAGAGAGAGAAAAAAGCAAGCTAGTGTTCAGCTTGCTTTCTCCATCTTATACAGCCCAGGATTCCCTGCCCAGAGAACTGTCTAACCAACAACTGAGATAAGTCTCCCCACACCAATTAACATAACCAAAATAATCTCCCATGGGCATGACCAGAGGAGCTCATTTCCCAGGTAAGTCTAGATCCTACCAACTTGACAACACTAATCATCGCGCCTATTATGATGTCTAATCTTGATTGTCAAATTGTGGACCCAGAATCAACTAGGAAACATATTCTGGGCATTTCAATGAGGAAACTTCCAGAAAGGATGAACTGAGGGGAAAAGACCCTCCTTCACAGAGAGTGATCCTTTCCAACCTGTGCTCAGGCATAAAGGGTCACAAAAAGGCAGAGCTGCCCACATGCCTGCCTGACTTCTTCCTGAGCAAGAGAAGCCATCTTTTTCTGTTACTGTCACTGCTGTTCTCTGCTGACATCAGAGGCCAGCTTCTTCTGCTTTCCAGCATGCACTGAAGAGCAATGACTCCCCAGAAGTTTTCAAGGACCTCAGTGCCAGATTAGTACTGCAAAGGTATTCAGTTCCATGGAATGAGAGCCTGCTGGGTTCCCAGTCCCTCAGCATATGGAGGACGATTGTTGGACGACCCAGGCCCCTAGTGTAAGCCAATGTAACAAGTCCTCTTTCCCCATTTTGTCACACACAGAGAGACACGAGATATATATTCTGCCACGCTGAGTTTCTGGGCTAGTCACCTGGGGAACTTGTTTTTCTAAGGTATTCTAAAATAATACTGGCCCTGCTGTTTAGGGACTGTCACTTTCAGAACAGTTTGAAGAAGCATAACCTATATATATTCCATTCTGCCTCTGATACTCCTATCAAAGGTCTCAACTCCAAATACTAACTCATTAATTTGGCCATCACATTAAAATCAAGGCAACTAGGATAATTATTGTTTTTTGCATCTTTACTAAAAAATTTGGCCAATGAAACATTTAAAATTGTTCAAATTCAGGCTCTACCTCAAAGCTACTTAATCAGAATTTTTAGTTTGGAAGCTTTCTGTGTAACACATAGGTATTATAAAGACTTAAAATCAACCTAGTAAGACGAATTTATAGAATGCTTAAGCAAGCAGACACATTTTTTTGTTGTTGTTTTAGACATGTCTCTACAATATAGCCTAATCTGTTCTTGAACTTGCTAGGTAGTGGAGGCTGGCCTAAACTCTCAATCCTCTTAGATCATCCTCCTAAACACTGGGATTACAGGAGAAGGCCACCATACTTGGCCTGAGCAATCACTTAAAAAAAAAAAAAAAAAAAAACACTGAATGCAGTGTTAACATTTTGTATTTTGTGTATAAGTATTTTGTAAGAACCGAGAAAAAAAGAAACTTTCCTTCATTATCACTACGGTTTATAATTATCATAATGGAATAGATTTTCACTTCATTTTTAGCATTCTTTAAAATAAAACTATAAAGCATCAGGTTTATGTAAACCTGTTATTTACCATTAAAATGTTTCTATTTTGCTCCAATTTTCTAAAACATCAAAAATCCCAATCAGTTGTATATGTCTTTCAGATATTAAAACTCTTGAATAAAATAAGAATTCAGTCAATGACATCCTTGCTTCCCTAAATTGTTGGAGAGCCATAAGAACTTGGCCCCTAACCGCAGGTTTTTTCGATGAGAGACATTTCAGCCTGAAATTGCTGTGATGGAGGCCAGGTCATTGTAAGGACTTCTAAGCTTGAGGAAGATGGAGAAAGGGAGGCAGGAACCAGGGTTGGGCCTTCCTCTGGGAGGAAGACTAGCGTGGATGGCGGTGAATGGACTTCCTGCAACTCCTGAGATTAGGACATACCAGCTGTGTCTCTCACCTGAAGATGATGATGTCATTTCACAAGCCCTGCAGCTTGGTGATGAGGTACAGTAAGGCTGTAACTAAGGCTGGTTTGTGTTTGTCAGTTTGCTTTATCAGTGTAGGACACTTCTAGGAGTTGCTCCTTTCTCGTTTTAAAGGATGAGCAAATGTATTCAGGCAACCTGGGGGTCTTAGGACTAGTCAGATGCCACTCCGGATCAAAGCCAGGGGCTAAGAATTTCTTTGAATAGGGGTCCTGGCCATGGGATTCCCATTGCCATGCCCTATAGGATGTACAGACAAGTGATTTGGCCTTGGTAACTTACTGGAAATTGACACTTTGGGGCTGGATCTGTATTTGTGTGTTCTTCTGGTGCCTCTGGCTAGAACTCACCAGTCTGCAGAGGTGGTGTGGGGATGGATCCTAAGGTCAACTGCCTGCCTGAGTTTCTGAGCAAGTTGCCTGAGGAATGTGTTTCTCTAACATGTTCTCAAATAATAATGGTCCTGATGTTCAGAGGACTATTACTTGAAAACCACTGATTTAAGGACAGCTATCCTTCAGAATCTACAGAGATCTTAAGATTTCTTGCCTGCACCAAACCTGAGGATACTAAAGTCATTTAAATAAGATGCATATGACTGACACACTGATTCCTCTCTGCTTCAGTATGTCTAGAATACTTTTAATAGCCACAGAGTCCCAACTGCCATTTACAATTTATCAAGTCTTTCCACACATTCCATTTCCCCGTATTCAGCTAAACATTTCATGTTTGAACTGGATTTCAACAACACTGTGACTAATATTCAGATTACTTACTGTGAGACAGTGGAAAGACAGTGGATTGTGAGTGGCTCATATTTTCTGAGCACAGTTATTATTCCAGGCAGTAGGCAAACATTGGTTCAGAAAAGTTAAGCTACCTAAGATGGATGGATCAGCTGAACAGAAGAAGTCATGTTTGAGCCTAGGCTGTCTGACTCCTAGGATCATGGTTAACTTTAAGCCTTGCTGTTGCTCCTCCTACAAATGACAAAATAATTGCTTCAGCACAATAAAATGCTTGTCACTCCTAAAATACTCATGATAATTAACTGAAAGCTCCAGACTATGCTCAGCCCAGTTTCCTTAAGTTTCAGGACATAGAGGATCACTCACATGCACCTTGAAAAAAAAAAAAGAAAATTCTGTGAATGAGACTGGAAAGCTGCCCATGGGGGTTCCAACAGCTAGTCCTTCCCTGTCTCTCATGGGGACTCTTCTCTGTGGATCTTGTACCTCTCAGCACACTTGCTTTCCTCTGGTGTTCATGTTCCCACCGCTCATTCACAAAGCAGCTCCTGGTTTTCATTTTCCTAGCACCTTCACTGTGAATGCAGTTGGTATCACCATACTTCTCAAATGGATGCTCTAAGCAAGAAATGCTCATGCTGAATAGCTATTCCCCTGGTCTCTTTAGCTGTGCCCCCACTAGCATTGACAGTTACTATCTTGGGTAAGGGGACTCCAACAGCTCAATCAGCTACAGAAAGGAATGGGAATGTGGTCTCTTCTATAAACCACAGCAAAAGAGGTGAGCAATTGCTTTGTTTAATAAGTTATTATGATTTTGAAATAAGGAAAAAGTTGAAAGATCCCTCATGTATCTTGTTATAGCTAAGTAATACCCATTTGCTCTAGGCAATTGTGTGGATGCAACCTTATTTTTGATGTTTTTTGAGCTTCCAGGGACTTTTCCCAAGGTGGAAAACTAGGGACCAATCTCATTCCTTCAGTATGAATTGATGACACATAAAGCCATTTTCTTGAGGACCAGGACAAATTGCACACCTAATGTTTAAACGTGAGTTTTAAAACCTGGTTTAAGAATATACCAAGGACAATAGGAATCTGTTATGGGGATTATATTTGAATTGTTTATATTTGTAGAATTGTAATAATTCTCCCTGGAGTTATTCTCTTGAAAAGGTGCAGGGTGTGTTAACTGTTATTCCTTCCCTCACTGGCAGCTGTGGAGACCATTCAAGTTAGAGACTTCACTTGTTGCATAGGTGGGGATATCTCTGGCACTAAGTTAATCATTTGGACCAACTTCATGATAGCAGTTCAAAGCATTTGAGCCACAGTTCAATGTCAGACACACTGCGAGTGTCAGTTTGGAAAGCAAATAAGATTGAATCAAGGTCCCTGGAGCTCAGAGGAGAAGGTAGACATTAAACAGCACTCACTGTTAATGTCACAAATACAGGAAATTTAAACACTATGTGGCCAGGCACATAGGCCCAGCAATGCCTAGGTTGAATCCTGGATCTTGTTTCTCATTCAGTGTTTCTCAGGCCAACATGTCAAGACCCATTCAAGCAGAAAACAGTTGCAACCCCAACAGTGTCTGATTCTATATACCTGGGTGGATGCTGAGAGTATGCATTTCTAGCAAGCTTGCTGGAGGTGTGGATGCATACTTACGTGGCAGGAGAGATCTCATAATCATAAGCGTGATTTTCCCAAGGTGAGGCTTGTTCATTGCACTCCAGGTATGCTAACCTGTGATTTCTCCAAATGCAAGAAAGTCATCTGCATAATTTGTGGTAGTAGAGAGTATTTGTGCTCTATCACCAAAAAGAGGTGTGGATGCTGCCAGTCTATAGATCACACACTGAGAAACCTTTCTCTATTCTATGAATAGGAAGGCTTGGAGCAGTATATTCAGTGTCTTGTCCTGAGTTCTGCATGGGAAAAAAAAAAAAGAAGCAGGTTGGGTCCCTTCAACTCATGATGGCGAACTTGAATTAGGTGCAGAGCATACTGGTGACATTGCCCAAAGTTGAGAATCTAAGTCAGACTCAGAGAATGTGTTGATGGTAGTTGTTAGTGGATAAGAAAGTGGTGTGCCTCTCGAGATTATGGGATACATAAGGAGTTCATATCCACCTCTCTATCACATACTTATCACATACTCACTCTTCTCCCTCTCCGTTCTCTTCTTTCCCTCCCTCCCTCTCTCACACACACACACACATTCTCTTCCACCATCTTCTATTCTTGCTCTCTCTCTCTCCCTCCTTTATTTCACACACACACATTCTTTTCCTCCCTCTTCTCTTCTTTCTTTCTCCCTCCTCCCTCTCTCTCACACACACACACATTCTCTTCCTTTTCTTCCTCTATCTCTCTCTTACACACACACACACACACACACACACACACACACACACACACATACACACACTCCTTCCCCCTTCCCAACTTTCTTTCTCTCCTTCTCTCACAGACACATATTTTATAATGTGTTTTCTGTAATTTACAATGCTGCTCCCCTGAGCATTCATGACATGTATATTTTGTGAACTTTGTGTGGCACCTACATTTTGGAAGTTCTTAGTTTTTCCTTGTTCATGAATACTATGGTCCTCTAAGCATTGTTCCTCCAGATTGTGTTGATTCCTGGCTAGTCCTAGATCCCTCTGTAGAAGGTATCAGCTTTGTTTCCTAGTAGGGAAGACTCTGGGTTGAGGCAAGGGCAGGTGAAGTCAGTTCTGGAACCTGATGAATAATAAAAGAGAAAAGATAAGACAAAAGCTGGATTGAAGTGTTGCCCTACAAAGTGTTGGGATTGGCATTAGTGTGGCTGAACACTTCCATCTGATACAGCTCCCAAAGAACCATTTAAAAGATCTTTTCATCAAGATAGCCATTTTGAAAGATATCATACTATTGGACCAAAGCCATTTGTTTTGATAAAGGGGAAAGGTATTAAGAGTCTCATTACCCTACAACCTCTTCTTTGCATTTGTGATGGTTCATCTTGATCATCAGCTTAGCTGGATTGAGAGATGCCTAGCAAATGAGTAAAGGGCATTTCTTGGTGTGGCTCTGAGGAGATTTCAGAGATGTTTGACATGTGGGATAGCAAATGAGGGAGAAAGATCCTCTCAATAGACTGGGAGCTGAGATAGAGTAAAAAGTGGGAGAAGAGAAAGACAGCAGTCCACATACGCTCCACTCATCATCAACTGCGGCTGCTGTTATCCATGAACGTTAGACACTAGTTTCTGAAAAAGCCCTTCCATGGCATGCATATAAGCACATCTTCTAGGAGCTTCTGTATTATTAGGCAGGGGTGACATCATTCATTCTCCCTGTTCTGAGGCTTGCAGCTTCTTAGACTGAGCATCAAACAGGTTTTCTGGCTCATCAGCAAGCAGATTGCCACTGCTGAATGACCTCATCTGCAATCTATTACATAGGCCAATCCAATAAATTCTTTTATTACACACATACCACATACACATGCACAGTATGTATCTGTGTGTGTGTGTGTGTACATACACATCATATTGGTTCTGTTTCCCTCTTTAATATTCAGTTCTGATCTGTATGGCTGATGATGTCAGGGACCTTAGAGAAGAAATTAACTACTGACACTTTCCTACACCAATACAATTCCCAACTGCATTCTAAATACCTATCTTTATAATCACAAATAAGTGTAGCTCTCAATTCTCATCAAAAAAGCTTCTTTTTGCAGCATAAAGAGGCAACTATAGAGATCTGCAACTAGTTAAAATGCAAAGAATAAGTGACCATGAGGTGTCCAGCCTCAACTGGGACATCTATAATGTAATTCCTATACCTAAGTAATGGAATGAAAGAGGGAAAGGAAAGATGCTAAGAGCTGGAGGACCGAGATGACTATGGAAAGAGAGTGTATTCTACACATGACAGGAATGTTGCACCAACAATATGGTTGCCTACACATGATCCCAAGACCACACCAGTCAATATGTCATCATGGATAGTGGAGGAAATGCAAAAAGGCTAAACTCCTAAATGAGAGCTGTAGGCAAGTTATGGTTGCTAAGATAATAACCAGTCTTCTCTAGGGACAAGCGCTCTGATAGGTTATCCAATTCCAAATGGTCAGATCTAAACACAACACTATATATAGTTATATATACAGTTTTCATATATAGTTATGTGTGTGTGTGCATGTGTATGTGTGTAACACTAAATGGACCAA
>CAJQZJ010001041.1:324153-337773 GCA_907164525.1 Lophiomys imhausi
GAGCAGAGTGGGGAAGGGATGGTAGGTGGGGGAAGGACTGGGAGGAGAGAAGGGAGGGGAAACTGTGGTTGGGATGTAAAGTAAATTAATTAATTAATAAAAAAAAGAGGTCAGTGAGTTTGAGGAGTATGGCGAGCATTGTAGGGGCAAAGAGTGAGATAGAAATGATGTAAATACAATATTCATGTATGAAACTCTAAAAAATGCAAAAATATGTAAAAAGGAAATAAAAGGTGAGCTATGGCCAGGTCTGAAGTCCACTACTGAGAGGGGATGGACATGGCAGCACTGGGCTGGGGTGCTCATGGCTGAATTCTATCACTCAGTTTCACATGTCAAAGCTCTCATCTTAATGTGGCATCTTTGGAGAGAGGTCTTCCAAAAGTGGTGAGTAAGGTAGATGGGGCAAGTAGTCAGACCACAGGGTTAGTGTCATCATGAGCAAAGATCAGGACACTGACATATACAGATGGAACACTGTGTAGGAATGCTCTGAGTAGCTGGTCATTTCCAATCCAAGGGGAAAAGATACAGAAGGAAGCAGATCTGCTTGGTACCTTGACTTACACTTTCAGCCTTCTCTGTTGTGAGAAAATAAACCCCCATTGTTAAGCCACCAAATCTGTGGGATTTTATTAGGCTGTATAAGTTTACTAAGCTTAAGAGACTTGAGGAGAGATGGGTAGCAGGGAGGGGCTCATCAGTCATACCTGTGTATGGACCCCCATTTCAAGAATGAACTTTGAGGCTTTTTGTCATTGACATGAATGACCTATAACAGGAAGTCCTAGACTGAGAAGTGGTTTATGAATTGTGGAAGTGGTCAGCCTGCCCTGAGGTTGGGGTGCCTGTGAGGCTATCTGTCACAGACACTGCAGCAGATACAGAGAACAGCCGTGAAACTTAAAGACAGATGCTTGCTATAGAATAATTCAATATTTATATGAAATTGGAGGGTCTCACCAAGAACTGTAAATCAGTCCTCACCAGTTAGCTGTAATGGATTGGACAAACCTCAGCATGCCTTCCAATGACATGATTATTCTGGGGACATTGCTGAGATCACTGGCTGTGCATCCAGTGGTGGTGTAAGTGCCTTCAAGTTCATACACTAGTTCAGGTTGAGTCACAAATGATTAAAGTGTGTTATGTTTTGGATGTGGTTCCAGTGTGTCCCTCTAAGATTTATGTTGGAAGTATGGTTCTCAATGTGGCAATATTAAGAAGTGGTGGACCCTTTAAGGAGCAGGGCCTAATGGGAGGTAATTAGGTAACTGTTGGCATTATCCTTAGAAAGGGTAAATGTTATTTATCCTTCACAGGCTCATGGTATAGATGATTTCTTAGAGTGGTTTCTTCTTCCTGCTGTCTGGCTTCCTGTCTCACTATGTGATCAATCCCCCCACCCCATCCTGCCAACATGCCATTCGCTATCATGTGACACACCCAAGGAGGGTCCTACTAGAGACTAAATCCTGAACTTTTAAGTATCCAAAGCTATAAGGTCAACTCTTTTTTTTTTTAAAAAATAAAGTATCTGGGCTCAAGTATTTTGTTACAGCATGTAAATGCTGTACCTGATATAGACTACCTGGTATACTCCCCACCTTTTTCTGTTGTTGTTATTGCTGTTAACCTATCATGGCCAGTTCTCCCAGCTGCTGCACATGTAGGTTGTAGACATCACCCACTGTAACTTCAAGAATGACCCTATGCTCAGTCCCCTGCTGAAGGTAGCACTGTTCAACGTCTGGTCAATGGAGAAGAGTGGTGTTAGGGCCAGAGTCCCCTGTAGGATTGCTTGTGCCCTTCTTGGCTCCCTTGCCCTTCAGCTTCTTTATCATCCAACCCTGATTCTTTCCTTCTCTTCCATGGGTATTCCAAGTGGACATCCTTCACAATAATCAGTCCCCCTCCCTCCACCATATCATTTTTACAGGTTAACCTACTGTCACGTCTATGATATAAGAGTGGGTGGGACTGGGCAAGATCTATGCCACTTTCATCTGTATAGTGACTAATAGATGACATGAGAAAATGCTAATGTGGAATTAGTGAGCTTGTGACATATTTTCAGTGTTCATGCAATGTTCAATGCAAAAGCAGGGTGTTAGGACTCTCCTGTCCCCAGAAAACGCCAGTCCATCTTGTGTTTATATTGCCACACTATACACAGTCAAAACATGAGCCTATGAAGGGCACTTCACATTTAAACCGTAATACTCACTAGGACCTGAAAGTGGTTTTGCAAGGTTCCATTTGGAAATAAAGAATAAACTGTATTCACTTCCATTCAGGATACAGCCCTACTGCCTCATCAGAGTCTCTGCCTACAGCCTAGCCTTGTGTGAAACTTGGGTTGGCCTAAAGAGATGGCTTTGTTTAAGAATATGAACTCTGGCATGTAAACATGAAGCCTGTTAATGGATATTGAAACTGTGGGGCAATCGGGTGGTCAGTGTGGAAGGAGACATAATATCCTGAGGAAAGCTAGGTACAGGGGGCATGTCACTCATGTAGGCAGGACCAACCAACAGGAAAAGTGGTGGGGAGAAGCAAAGAGTCACCAGCAGCATGTAGCCCACCAGAAACACCAAACTCTCCCTTATCCCATAGGCATCATCATGAGCCCTTTATGTCTAAGGTAACTTGAGAGAATCATTCTTTCTCAACCTTACTAAAAGGAAGAAAGAAAAATATCAGTGTTCTAGGGGGATATGTTTTTTAGAAGAGAAAAAAAATGCACAGCTTGCCCAAGGATGTTTATTGCAATGCTATTCATAGCAGCCAAAAACTGGAAACAGGCCAAATGCCCAACAGACAAACATGTGGAGGGTGCCAATTCATAAAAAGGGGTGCCTGGAGGCAGCTGAAACCAAAACAAGACAAGAAACTCAGTCCTCTTGTGTTGAGATGGAAGCATGCGCATCACAGTATTGGGAAAAGGCTAAAGGTTATATAAATAGTTGACATTTCAAGTATTTTTTAACTCTTCCTGTCAACTTGTGAATATGAGGGAAATTTATATTTTCACAGATGGTTATAAAAAGAGATGCTTTGAGCCACACGGAATTGCTTTCTCCTTTCTTTCTTTCTTTCTTTGGAACAAAGCCACCACGGAGTTCACACGCTTGCTGTCGAATTTTATGTATGTCACCAGGGCTGGATGTTCACCCCCTGGGATGGGTGTGGAGAGTGCTTCTGAGATAAAGAGGGAATCAGGTCACCCAGCTCAGACCTTCAAAGAAACCGTCAATGGAACAGGGTGGAGATGGGGACAGGGTGCCCTGGACCATGCAGGAGATTCAGGTGTGCATTCTTTGGATATTTTCATTTGATTGCCTGGGCTGTTTCTTTGAGTCTCCCATTCCCCAGTCAGAAAGCAACTGAGAGGCTCAAGGTGAAGTCCCCTTCCTGGCAGGGGCAGGGTCATCATAAACAATAGCGGTCCTGGAAATTTGTTACTGCTCTAGCAAAATATCTTATGCTGTGTAATGTATGAAGAAAAAAGGTTTACCTGACCCATGATTCTGATAACTAGAAGGCCCAAACAGCATGCAACAGAATTTGGTGAGGGACCCCTGTCTGTATCATGTATCAGGTGGTAGCTAACAATGAGAAAAAAAAAACAAATAAGAAGGGGAAGAGACACGGTATGAGAAGAGAGGAAATAAGAGCCTAGTGAGGAGAGACACTTTTTTCCTAGCCAACTCTTCAAGAAAACTAATCCACCCCAATTTATATTACTTATTTTGCCTATATCTCAGAGAAAATGCCTGACAGAAACAATTCAGATGAGAAAAAAATCTTACATCATTCGTGACTTCAGTGGGTTCAGTCCATCGCAGTGGCAGTATGTCACATACAGCAGAGAAGCTCATATCATGACAGGCCAGGTGGTGGAGAATGGGGATACTGATGGTGTGCTGGCTTTTCTTCCATCTAGAATTAAGCTTCAACACAGAGTTCTGATGGGAACAGATCACACCTGTCCCCACCTTTGACTGATAGACAGAAGGTAGGCACACAAAGAATCACAGATACACACACTCAATGAATTCCAAGATCCTACCTTAGAAAGTTGGGACTGCTAATTCCCCAGGTCACAGATAAGGAAAAGGCAGAATTGGCATCCCACCAAGAGGCCATACAGGAACTGAGGAGACTCATGGGCCTCCAGATGGATGGTCATGATAAAACCCCCTTTGGCTATGAGTACCTGCCATGGTCCTGGCGTCACTGAGTCCCACATAACTTAGTAGCAACTAAGAACTCTTAACACTTAGTGTCTAAGACCCTGCCCTGGGAATTCAGGTTGAGCAAGTCCAATGATTTGGAAGTGGTTTAACACTTTCACATTTACTTATCCATTTAGTGGAGAAGGGGACAGGCATGCCACAGCATGTGTGTGGTGGTCATAGGACAACCTCCAGGAGTCATCTCTTGCCTTCTCTCATGTGGATGCCAGGGGTTGAACTCAGGTCATCAGGCTCCATGGTGTCTCTATCTGTTGAGTCATCTTGCTGAACCCCAGAAGTGGTTTAAATATGGTATGTCCTCCCAGGTTGATGTCCCAGGCTCATTCCTTAGTGTGGAGGTACTTTTCAGAGATGGGACTTCATGGGAAGTCACTGGAAGCCCCACCCCAAAGGGATTAAGGTAAGTCAGTTCTCACCAGTGGATTCTTACAGAAACAGTGAACATACAGAACTATGACCTGAGTAAACTTCTTTTCTCTATAAAATTACCCAGCCTTGGGTGTCCTCTTCTATTAATGGTCTCACACAGTAGTCTGAAACTCAAGGCTCCCAGCCAGCAGAGCTGTTTAGGGAGATCCTGAGGTCTAGTTAATGGAGAGAGGTCATGGAAGATGGGCTTTGCAGAGTTGCACCCATGCCTGCTTCTGTTCCCATTCTCTGAATCCTGATCTTCCAGGATGGGAACAGCAACAGCTGTACTCACCGCCATCCACAGCCTGAGCCATATGTTCTCCTCACTGAAGGACAACGTCCTCCTGAAACCATGATAAACCCTTTCCCCATTAAGCTGCTATGTTAGGAATTTTGTCCACACCAGTTAGAAAAATAACGAATACAGGTAAGAGGTAAGTAGCCATGCTTATTGTTCTGTAAGAATTACTGATCCATAGTCCTGTGCACAGTTTTTATATGTGACTTTGTATGAGTAGCTTATGCTACATTATATTTATTGAATAATTAGGGCCACAGCCACATATAAAATATGAAACCTATCGAAATAACCCTATTAGGTAAGAATTATCCTGAGGAAGTTGAATCAATGAGTTTGAATTTGTTCAAGCTCAATTCATAAGAAGCAAAGTCAGAATTTGTGCCTATTTCTGTCTGATACTAAAGCATAAAATGTTTAGCAGGACACATCATGTAGCCCCAACAAATCACCTCCATGGTGCCCAGATGAGTTTCCCTCAGGAGTGATGGCCACTGTTGCAGAAGCTCCCAACGACTCCCAACAGTTTATGGAGACACTGAGATGGTAGTGCTCAGAGAAAGCACCTGATAATTGTTCTCAGTGCCAACTGCTCTACAGGATCCCACAGCTCCTTGAACTCTAGACTACTCAAAGTTTGGGGTCCCTTGGTGTTCTAGAAGCTCCATGCAGTTCTCCTTGTGAGGGTACTCCTGGGCACCTTGGCTCTGGGCATACTTCCCCACCCAGAATCTTGCTGCAACACCCTGAAGTCTTGAAAAGACTGTTAATATGTGCATCCTACTTGCCTATCCAATAATCTTTTTCAAAGTGAGCATTTCATCCATGTTTGTCAAGTGAAGGTGTCAACTCCAAGGCCAATGATGCCATAGCATGCTGGATTTCCTATTGGTTCCACTTTCTTCCTCCTTGGTCATCTCTCCCACCTCCATCAAGGACCTTTATGATGTGGGTATTCAGCTTGACCTAAGGGTAAACTGAAGGAGATGATTTGTGCTCTGGAAGTCAATCACATCTCAGTTGTTGGTACCTACCTTTTCTGTAAATGAATCTTGATATCCTAGCCCATGTCCTCCTGCTTGATTAGGGTCCTGTCTTCTTTTTGTCTAGGGCCTGAATCCATGATCTAAATGTAATTTCATAAACCGACCCCCTTGCTACCTGCCTCCACCCACTTGACGTACATTATAGTTTGTCCTGATCTCCCATGGCCTTTCTGTAAAACACGTACCTCTTTTGGACACTTCTTAGCTGCCCTCCTTCCACAGTATTTTGGATAGCCATTCAAGCTACCTAACAAAGTGCAGACCCCAATCTGGGAGTATCTCTGGGCTCTGAGAGGTCAGAATTCTGAAGATGACATTCACAGCCAACTCCTCAAATTCTCTAGAAACAAAAAGTCAAGAGAGAGTGGGGAGACACGTTAAAATGCAGCTCAATAATGGACTTATAATATCTTCTTTCCATGACCATTCCTTTTTCCCACCTTGGGTCCAAAACACAAAAATAAAATCACAGAAATAAAATACACCCAAAAGTAAACAAAAATCTTTCCTAAAGATGAAAACATTAATAATATTAAAATCTTAATCACAGAATTATGAATAAAAGATACCTTGTGATGTTGTGGGTTAAAATAACTGATTACATAATAAAAAATAATAAAGTGGCCAAGAAATGACAAGAGAGATAACTCTGAATATAGAAAACTATGGGCAGGTGCAGAGCCCATCAAATGGGTCACAAAAGCTCTTAGTTAAGTGGCCTTGAGACTTCTAGCTTCTCCAAGTTAGTTTCCTGGACTATAGTCTAAGACCACAGTAGCATTTACCTCATAGTATATTATAAGTATTAACTGAGACATGCGTACAGAATCAGTGTAACATAGGACACACGTCCATGTGTATGATGACGCAGACATTTTAAAGATGTCAGTTTGCAGACTAAAGAAGAGGAAAAAGGAGAAGATGGACTAAAAAGTAGATAGAAGATGAGAAAACACAAATTTTTCTGGAAAAATCTTTCTTATGCAGTCAATGCATCTTTGATGAAGAGAGGCTGTCAGTCATAAGGACCTTCAGTTAGACCTACACATGAATGAAGGAGAACGACCTTAGAGCCTAATTCGCTGTGCATCTGACATGTTCCCCGGCCAATAGAGGGCACAAGGTCCCCAAAAGATGCAGACCCTCAGAGCCCTGCTCTCCACCTGAGAGGACAGATCATGTTTCTACATCCAACTATGCTAGTTTTTATCAAGCACATTTGAAGTACTCTCTGCTCTATTTTACAGATCTGTTAATCCTCTTCATGAGTATATACTGTCTAACAGAAGTTTCTGGTATTAAGAATTTTGACATTGGTTGTTAAGTCCTTGCCTTAAAGATATACTCCCCCTCACCCCCTCGCACACTGTGGAGGAAATGGCCTTGAGACTTCTAGCTTCTCCAAGTTAGCTTCCTGGACTATAGTCTAAGACCATAGTAGCATTTACCTCACAGTATATTACAAGTATTAACTGAGACATGCGTACAGAATCACTGTACGTAAGACGCATGTCCATGTGTATGATGATGCAGACATTTTAAAGATGACAGTTTGCAGAAATGCCTGGGATTTGGATTGGCCAGCCTAGTGGTCCAAATCATGCAAATGGATGCTCAATTTTCCAACTTGGATGGAGATGTCTTGTGGGGTGCCAACCCTACCCCATAGTGAGAACTTCCTGCAGTGTCATGGACCACCAGCTCTCCTTGAACCCTTTCCTGTCTGCAGCAGGTCTTGTTCTTGATGCCCTGGGGTTCCTGTGGTGTCTTCCATGCCCTGAAGCATCAAAGGGGCAAATATCTGTGATCCCCATTTCTATATGGAAAAATCAACCTCAGAAACATACAGCTCAATGGGATCCTTCAGTGGCATCCTCAGAGCTTTGCCCCAAGGACACAAAGCCTGGCTCCCAGCTGATTGAGCCTAGGTCCTGCTGCCCTGGTCCCTGTGGCAGGGACCCTGGACTCAAGCTGAAAGGTTCCAAGCTCTTCCATAGAGCAGCTTGGTGTTTATATGCATGTTCTTCTGAATTCATGTGTGGATGAAGTCACCTTAGTCACCAAGCCCCAGACCACAGTTGCCATGTGAGAAAGTGACAGTGGTGGCCCTGTTACCAGTTCTGCTATTTAGTCAAAAGTGTGATTTTGTAGCAAAGAGCCAGGCTCTGAATTCTTTCTGTAAATGTTAAATACAGTACAAACCAAGCTCTTTTCTATCCCAGACCCTACACTCAAAGCCGAGAAATGTTCTGGTCCTCATCTGAGACCTTCCCTGTCTGCCACTAGAAGGGGAGCCCTCTTTCATGCCCCCCCCTCAGGGTCACGCAATACTCCAGATCCACCACATGGCACTCATCCACTCATGTCTAATCCAGAGCTTCTCCTCAATTGGGCACTGAACCACTGTGCCCAGCACTGCCCATCTTCTCAGTGACTACTGTCCTTACTCATCAGTGTTTCAGCTACTCCCCTCCAGCTGGACAGAAGTCAGATGTGGTTTTCTACAAACACCTGGAGTCGCCTCATTCCTTTAAGCCATCCATCAAAATGAACTCAAGTCAGATAATAGTGCAAATGTAAGAACTAAAACCACAAAACTTCTAAAAAGAAACAGAACATTGTTACAGTATCTGCGTGAGGCAAGAATTTCTTAAACAGGACACACACCCCCACACACACACACACATATAAACAAAACAAAACAAAAATAAGCCATGAACAATAAATTGATACTTATCCTCCAAAATACAAAAACTTCTCTTTGATGCTTGAAAGGTAGAGGAAGAGAGGGAGGAGATAGAGAGAGAGAGAGAGAGAGAGAGAGAGAGAGAGAGGAGAGAATCAGCAAAGCACACTCCTACACTAAAGAAACTCTACAACTCAATAACATGAAACAACCCAAAAGAAACATGATTTGAACAGATGCTTCACAAAACAATGGACAGACACAGCAAGTAAGCACACAAAAAAAGTGCTTGGAGTATTAATTATGAGTAAAATGAAATTTAAAATCAGGAAAGATGTACCACTACATGCTACTACAGATGGCTAAAATTGAGAAGACTGATGAACACAGTCAGGAGGATGTGGAGCAACTGGGACAGTCATGATGTTTGGTGTAAATGCGAATGGTATAATTACTTGGAACATAATTTGGCAGTTTCTGATAAAAACATACCACAAGATCTCCCCATTTTGCTTAACTGTTTACCCAAGGGAAATGAAAACTTGTGTTTCCACAAAAGGCTTTTCACAAAGAATTCTAGCAATTTTATTCCTAATTGCCTAAAACGGACACTGACCCAAATTTCTCCTCCCCAGTGAAAGAGTGAACAAGCTGATGTACAACCATACAGTGGAATACTAATCTGTACTTAAAAGGAACAAGGTATAAACTTGGGAAACAACACAGGTGAATATCAAATGCATTGTGTGGAGTTACTTTTTGCACTATTCCAACAGCAAAACCACAAGGTCAGAAAGCAGGTGGGTGGTTGCCTGATGTGGGGCCCAGGGGGTGGGGTAGGGTGGAGGTTGACTGCAAGGGTGGGGTGTGAAGCAACCTTTTGGGGTCAATACTGTCCAGTTTCTTTACTGGTTACACAACTGTGTACCATTCTAAACTCCACAACACGTACTTTTTACAAAGAGTAAATTTTCCGGTCAGCAAATTATGTCAATAGATGAAACTCAAGGTATATTTTTCAGTGAACCTCTGTTTTGCTTTGAAAATTTCTTTTGATTCTAGCTATTTAAGAAAAGGAGAATTTATAGTAAGATGTCAGAAAACAGAATTATATAAACAGTACAAAGAATATCATACTATCCTAAGCCTAGTGGATGGGAAGGAGAGTACTCTATCTGGATCTACCAAGCCCCATTCTGTGGTCCTCACTTGGTCTCCTTTGTCCTGACCCCCATCGATACTCCCAGTCCAAAATCCCAGGTGTAGCCTCTGACTTTTCAACTCATCACTCTGCCCACTGGCTGTCATCCCTAGGGAACAGAGCCCTTGGTCAGGGTGTCATCCTCATCTGTCAAAGATCCAAAAAGCCAGGATTGTTGGTAAAATTCCATAACTCACATTATCTCCCAGTGTCTTTAGGTTAAACACAAATGCCTAAGCCTGATGAGTAAGGTACTCCTTACCCCTCCAGCCTTACCCTCCCATGCCACACTTGTAGCTCCAGCATTCAATGACCAAATGTAACTACTGGGTACTTCTCTCCAAAGGAGCCAAGATTTCTTTCAGTACAGTTCTGAGATACATGGTCCTCCCTGGCCCCAAACGCCTCTTTAGTTTCCTCTTTGCCTCACCTTCCAAGTTTGAGATTCTAGACTCTATGGGGTCACTGCCAGAAAAACTCTGAATGCCACCAGATTATTCATCTCTAGACTCTGATGGAAAGCTGTATCTTCTCTGAGCTTAAATAGCTCAGAGAAATGACTTATTTTGACTACTCATTTGCATGTATACACAGTAGGTTAAAAATGCAAATCACACTGGGCTTTGAGACTCATGTCTGTAAACTCATTGAAGCAGTAGGATCTTGAAACAGGACAAACCTATGAAGTGATTACTGCAGCACTGGATGGATATAGAGGCCAGTAGTGTAAAAAGTCTCCTGGGTTTCTGTGGCAGCCACTATGTCAGAATTTGTGTCCCTGTGTTTTTAAAACACCATAGAAAAACAAGGGAAGGATTTTTTTGTTGGTTTATTTGTTTGTTTGTTTGTTTGTTTGTTTGTTTTGTTTTGGGGGGGTTCATAGCTTCAAAAAATTCCATCCATCATGGCAGGAAAACCATGCAAGCTCCTATCATGGTGGTCAAAAAGGAAAAAAAAAACAGAAAAGAAAAGGACGGAAAGAGAACCAGATATTTACCTTTGAAGTTGTATGTCAAGAGGTCTGCTTCTGAATCCATCCAGGTTCCACCTCCTGAGCATCCACCACCTCCTGAAACAGCACCACTGCTAAAGATCATTGGTTGATACAGGAGCCTGTAAGAGAGACAAGACTGTGAGTGGCATTTCATACACAAAGCATAACATACTGTGACTTCATTATGACTGCAGATCACTCGCTGACCCACCAGGGTGTTCTGTTGGACTGTCCTCAGACTAGCTGGTCTCTGGTTTCCAGCTCTGCCTTCTAAGCTATGCCAGAATGCGCCATGTGTGGTGGGGATGGAGCAGATGACTAGCATCTGTCCGGATGCCATTTGCCCTCCATGCTTTCCCTCTGCCAAAGCTACTGGCAACATTTGAGATGATGCCTAGGGCTGAGAGATCACTCTGTTTGTTACTCCATTCATTTACACTACAGAGATAGTCATTTGTCTATTATTTTTCCAACTGCCTATTCCACTTACTGTTCTCTTTGGACCAGGGCTCCCCCACCCCTTGCTGCCGTAGGACACTAGCAAAAGGTACATAGTTACCACTGACACTATTCCTACAATCAGCAGGGACACAGATTGTTAATCAATTCATTACTAATTTAAAATTAGAGTCTATCAGATTCTCTACTTTCAGCTGAATGAGCCTCCTGAAGTTCATGTTTGGATAATGGAATTCCTCACTACCAGGGAATCCTGTTTCCTGCCTTGACACCCAAGTCTAGTTCATATTTTACCCCACTGGAAAGTTTGTGAGCTACAAAGCCATCTTGCCCAGAAGGGTGGGTTCTCTGGGCTCATTTATAGACTGTGCAGCCTTATAACATGTGTGTCTGTCATCCTTCTGTGAGGGAATTTGTGGGGCGGGGGTACTGGGAGTCTGGAGATGGGATAGTAGTAATGTATTCTCCCCAAAGAATTGGCTAGGACTTCCCCTATGGGGCTAACTGTAGCCCCAATGTCACAGCAAGGATGGTAAGGCCATAACTTTGGTTCAGAAAGGTGTTATGTGGGTCCTATCTGCGGAGGTCTAAAGGAAACCAGGAAATGTGGGAATAAGGGCCTGTCTAAGCTCTGACACCAAGAAAATGCTTGCTATTTATCTCCATACCATTCTAGTTAGTAATAGTGCCTGAAAACATAGATTGAACTTTTTGCCTAGATCACTGGACTGGTCTTGTAAGGAAAAAGAATGCTCTAAATTACCAGATAAACTGACAAAACTAGAATCTGAAGCTAGATTAAATACGTATTTCTTCTCGATATAAATTCTATGAATTTGGTAAGTGCATTGTGGTTATATAAGAAAATATCTGTATTCTTGGAAAGGCTACATCAACGTGTAGAGGGCTGAAGGGTCCACAGTGTTTTGGAACTTACCAACAAATCGATTCGGGGGGTGGGGGGAGTATTGCGAAAGCATGTAGAAACTTTCAAACATCTGTAAAAATTCTGTGACCAGCCAGGCTTTGTGTCTGTATGGATCACTGGTGAGAAAACCTGCAGGAAAACTGAAAAGTTTGAAACAAATCAACTTGAGAGAAGTTAGCCCAGTTTTCTCTGCTTCGGTTTGCTTCTGAGTCCTTTGTCTACAAAAGAGTTCTTGTGTTCCTTTCCCGGGGAACCTAAGATTTATTCACATCATTTTCTCTGGATTTTCACCTTGTGGGTTTCTGAGTTTGGACCAATGGCCAGAAACAAGGCTGGGTGTTCAGTTATAGGACAGGAAAAACTTTTCATTGATTACATCAGTCTGAAGTTGGAAAAACCACTGTTAGAAGTAAGAGGTACAGACCAGTGCTCAAAAAGTGCGTTGGGACAAAAACGCACAGCTTTCAAATCTTCGCCCGCCCCGTACTCGCTCCCAGCGTCTCAACCTTCTGGAAGTTACTTTTTTAGAGATTCAGTCTCTCTACTCTCAACAGTTGTTCCAGGAACAACCTCAGAGGCCAGCGTGAGGGAGAAGTAGGAGCCCTCATGAATGTTTCACACCACGTGTCTTCCCAACGACGGTGATTTACGGTCGGAGCTGCTTTTACAACGGCAAGACCCAAGAAAAAGGTGTAATTATTGGTACCCTATCTGTACTAGAAAAGCGACACAACACAGACTTTAAGAGTTTTTTTTTTTTTTTTTTTTTTTTCCGAAGGGGCTGATTTACATGAGCTCCTTCTACTTTTCGTCGGTCACTTTAGAAACCGGGCTTGGCCCGTCTGGGCATTACTTTCAGGAGGGCCCCACTTCAGAGGTAAAGGACACGATGCTCGCTCGGCTGCCTCAAGAAAACAATGAAGGGCCTCTCAGCCTTCCCTCCTTAGGCTACTCACACGCAGCTGGCGAAACTGAGGCTGAGAAAGGTGAGGCTCGGACCTGACCCGCCGTGAGCTAGCCCGAGTTTCCTTCTCCAGGACCGGGACTGCCCACGACGGTGTCGGGCGGCCGCAGCCCGGGAAGAAATTTGAACTGTGCGGTTGGGGAGTACTTTTCTGAGTTTCCAACAATTCGCTTACGAGCGGCCCTTCGGGACAGGTCCGGCTGGTCTTCCGCCGGCGCGGCCGCGCACCCGGGCGGTGGCGTGGCGCCGGGGGGTCCCGCGGGCCCGGGAGCCCGGTGGGCGCGCGCCGGCCCGGGCGGGAGCATCGCGCCACGCCAACCCCGCGGCCGCGGCCGCGCCGGCGGAAGACCAGCCGGACCTGTCCCGAAGGGCCG
>CAJQZJ010001041.1:338173-359510 GCA_907164525.1 Lophiomys imhausi
GGGGGCGTGCGGCGCCCCCGGCCCGCGGCGGGCGGCGTTGGATGGCGGGTCGGCGGCGGCTGGTGCGCGGTCGGGACGCCCCGCGGGGCTCTCCCTGGCGCTCCGGCCCTCGAGGGGGAGGTGCGGGGCCCCGGGCGGCGCATTCTTGAACCATCTTGTCCGACGGCGGCGGCTCGGGGGCCGGGGCGGGGGCTGCGGTCAAGGCCGCGCTTTCGGGGGCTGCCCGCTCCCGGGGACCGCCGCCCCGGACGGTGGGCGCCCAGGCGCCGCTGGAGCGGCGGGTGCTCCTGCTGCGCCTCGGGCCTCGCCGCGCGTGCCAGGCGGCCCGGGCAGCGGTGCCAGACACTCCCAAGTCCCAAGCGAGCGCGCCTCGGCCGCGGACCGAGGATCTTTCCCTCTCCCCCACTCCACCCGCACCCCCACCCCCACCCCTTTCTTTCTTTGGGTCTGTTAGTGGCCCTGCTACCCGTCGCTGGGGCCTAACACCAAGTTTGAGGGCTCACGAACTAGCAGCCCGCCAGCGGTGGAAACGTGATAAGAGCGGTACCGTTTGCAGAAGGAAATTTCTGATGCAACTCTACGCCTTTGCTGCTTGCCTCCTCCAAACGCCTGCCTGGCGAGGGCCTGCAGCATGTGCGTTATGGAAATGAGGGTATTCTTTACTTAAAAAATAATAATAATTGTATCTGTCCTTTCTTGAAATTGGGAGAAACCTCCGAGAACTTCTTTTCATTTGCTTTGGCCGAAACTGGGTAAAGTGCGGGAGCCACAGGTGATTTTTACAAGGCCCTGGTTCTTCGGGATGTTTTTTAAAAACTCTTTTCTTGTAACTGTTTCATTCAAGAGATGCAAAGAAAAAGTCCAAAACAAGTAGCATTCTTGAGTAAATATGTGTTATTGCACAACTTTCTCTTTGCGGCTGTTTAAAAGGCCAGGCCCAGAAGACTTTGTTTCAGAAAATGCTGATTCAGCCATTTGGAGCCCCTGAGTTTCAGAAATGGTGTTCAATTTAACGTTTCACTGGGCTTTACCAGAACTCCAGTTGTTAGCTCCCCAGCAAGCACAGAGTAGGGCTTCCACTTTAGTGAGGTTCGTATTTTACAGAAGTGGACCTCGAGTTCTGGATTTCTGCAGCCGAGGGAATTGTGTAAGGCGATGGATGAAGAGTCTTAAGAGTATTTCTCTAAGACTCCTGAGATCAAATGTGCTCCCACGAATGATTCTTGCCTACCAAATTTTTGTGTTAAAAATCAAAACTTTAAGATTACTGAACATACTTTTTTGAGTTTTGCTGGAAACATTGAAAGTGGACTGCTAAGTCCAGTCCCCACATTACTGGGAGGGAATTTGAGGACAGACAGAGTTACAGCCCAGCAGGCACTGCAGTAACTGAGAAGTGTGGCCACCGATACCTGGTAGCTTTTCCCAGTTTACAAGGCGCTTACAAAAGCCCTGTTGCTTTCTATCCACTTCGAGGCCCCCACAGTCCCCATTTTACAGGTCTGGAAACCAAGGCTCAGGAGGTTAACTGGTATCCCTGAGGCCATACCAGCTAACAAAGGACAGAGCTCCCGAGACCTCCTGAGCTTTACACGTCTGCAAAAGCACGTCCACCTCTGGAAGAAATGGTGTGGAGGAGGGACACCCTCCCCGACACACAGCAGAACAAATGGAGGCCGGGGCCTGGTTTCTTAGACCACTCGCTTCCAGCCTTCCAAGATTAATGCCACGTAGGCCAAGCAATTATCACTGTTGATTTTTTATACTCGCTTACTAACTTATTTTTGAGAAGAAACTTCAATGTTAATGAAGTCATTGAGTTTGATATGGTAACTTTGTTCATTATAATTAAAATTAAAAAGCTGTGTACCACCTAAGTCATTTATTTCACATTACTTGTGGCCTGTATTGCTTTTAAGGCAATGTTGGATTGGTCAAAGTGGATTTTGTTGGTGGACCAGGAAACCAGAAAGCAGGGCGGATTTTTTGGTGGCTAATTGTCTAGAACTTTGTATGGTGATTGCTGCTGTGCTTGGAAGCCACAGCAGCTAGTCTGTCCAGTCAGCCTCCACTGGGCAACAAGGACAAAGTCAGAACCAAAGATCCAGCTCAAAACTTAGGGTGTTGCTGATCCTGCTGGGTCAGAGGCTTTGCAATACTTGGAAGCCAAACTTTGGTTGAACCAAGACATCCATATGCCTTTAGCTCATTTTAGAGCTGTACAAACTCTTGGTTGGTATATCTTTTTTTAATTAGTGTAAATTAATTAATTAAAAATGGTATAACTTAGAGAATGTATTTGCTTAAAATTTTGTTCAGCATGTCAGAAACTACAGGACAGTAGTGTATTTTTGCATCTATACGAAGGGTGCGATTGTCCATCTATGGAGACTCAGCCCTAACTGCCGGACATTTCAGAGCTGGCACCTTCACAGGAGGGAAGCCTGTACATAATCCAGTGTCTGTTTCTGCGTCCGTTAAAACAACATGGAGGGCAGGCGAAGCAGCTCAGTGTAGAGCCATGATGAGGCCTTGGCTCTAACTCTAGCACCAAATCCTCCTCCCTGCAGAAATTCCCCTCACAAAAACCTACAGCAGTATGGAACTGTTTCAGAGGAGAAAATCTGACTTGCTTTTCATTTAGGTAGTTGGTCACATGTTCAAATTTAAATCTTTTCCGTTAGTGAAGCTGTTCTTGATTTTTTTGGGGGGTGTCCTTTTTTTTTCTTTTTCATTTTCTCTTCTTTTGGGGGGGGTGTTTGCCCACCGTTTTATTTTTCACTTGCCTGTAGAAGTTTATTTTTTTCCTCTTTTTGACTTTTTTATTTCGATGTTTCATCGAAGTCACAGACTTTACAGTGTTCAGAAACTGAACTTCTCTTCAACAAAGACATCTGTTGTGCCTTCAGTTTCATCCTAAAGCTGTAGGAATTTTTTATTTCTTAAGAATTTTTTTAGATAAAATCTTACAGCACAGATTTTTAGAGCTTATTTTTTTAATACAGGGATTTAAAGCTAGGTGTTTCCCTGTGAGCACTGTTTTGGCTGCATCCTACAAAGTTTGATATTGTAGTCACTATTTTCTTGTAAAATTCAGTTCAGAAATATGGGAGATTGTGGGGTAAATTTGAGGCAATCAACTTACCTTGTAGGGCTTGGCAAATAAGTGCTTTGGGATTTGGGATATATTCTTCAGGGTTTGTACTCTAATGAAAAGGCAGATTGATAGCTCATTTATAAAAATGGAATGAAAAATGGCATGATTGTCCTTTGAGATATCAACCACAAAACCATTTTCTAGAGTTATCAAAAAGCATCTGAGAGGTAGAAATGGGTGCTTCTGTTTCCTGCTTTGGAGGTGAACAATAGGTTTCCTTTTTTCCCCCTGTGCTAGAATATTCTTTATTTTTAGCCATTTACTTCTCATTTGATTTTTGGAAAGATTTTTTTCTTTATTGTTCAGATCTTAAATTAGAGGCGCTTGTTATGTGATCTGAGCCCTGCAAAACAGGACTTCTGGTTGCTCACATCTACTGGGGCAATGGGAATATGTACTTAGAGGAATTGCCTTTCTCACTGTAGCACTTCCTTTATGATCTGCTTGACCGGCAATTCCTTTGTGTCTCTTGGTTCTACAACTTATGACCTTTGTGAGTCTGAACAAGTTAACTAACCTCATTTGTAGAGTGGAAGTTTGTGGAATTGTGTAAACTAGCAAGTTACAAGCTCAGACAGACTGAAAGTTGATGTGTAAAAAGGAGTCTCTGGTTTGCAGGCATAGGAAGCCTGCAACATTTGTCTTCAGACTCTAAAAATTTGCGTCTGGACTCCATAGAGGCTTTTATCCCAGCCGGGACTGAAATGAGCACGTACACTTATCCTGGACATGCTGACCACGTCCCCTGGGGAGTGGCTGCAGCCCCATTCCAGGGCTGTGCTGGTGGGCAGCCCCACCCCTCACTGACTTCCTTGCAGGGGTTTTTGAGCCAAGTAATTAGGCCTGGGTAACTGCCATTAGCAAGGCGCTCCTAAAACACATGGCACAGAAAGAGCTCTGTTGGTCCTTATCACCCTGCCGTCATTGTCACCACAGCTAATGCTCAGTTGGAGGCCTGGGATTCTCACTTGCTCCTCCAGAGCAGGTAGAGCTGCAGAGCACACTGCTCTCTGGCTGGTCCGGTGTGATCTCCCACGTGCTCTCTGGTGGCTCTGTGTAAGCCTCTCACAATAGGAAAACTAGGCTGGATACCTACAGGTCCTTCCTACCTCCCCCTCCTGTCCCTTGGGAGCCAACAGACATGAATGGGAAAGGTGATTTAACCACAAACTGCCTTCACATTTGTGATTTGTACAGACGTTGACTTGCTTGTTTTTCTCTTTCTCTCAAAGTGCTGGGGTTCAAACTCAGGACTTTGTACATGTTAAACAAGTGTTCTACCATGGTACGAGAGCCCTAGACCTTACGTTAGTATTTTAAAGTACTATACCTGGGAATTCATGGTCAAGTTTACAACTAACATACTCTTCATCATAAAAGCCTTTATATGTAATACTATTTGATTGTCTACAATCTAAAAATCAGAAATCACAAATCTGAAAGTTTTTGAGTGGCAACTTAATGCTATAACAAATTGACATTCATTCCTACCCTATGAAACTTATTTTAGGCTCAACATTACTTAAGGTGTTATATAAAATTATCTCCAGGCCATGTGTACACAGTATGTAATAAACACATTCACTTATGTATAGACTTGTGTCTCATCACTAATATATCTTATAGCTCATCTGTATATAAATATTCTAAAATCCAAAACCAAACAAACAAATAAATGAGCCCCTGCCTACCAAATTTTAAAACCTTTAGCAGTAGTTTTAGGATTCTCTGCTCCAGGAAACTCATAATAACCAAGAACTACAGTGAGTAGAGCAACTTTTAAATTTAGATGTTTGCACAGTAGCCTCTCATGCCTGAGGACAATGCCCTGCACTGAATCTGGGGCCTGCTGAGGAGCAATGCTACCAAGAAGGTCTTTGTGTTGGGGTATTGAGTAGGAGGCGGAGCCAGGTGAGTCTGGAGTCTTCTGAGTGTCTCTGTGGGCTGGCTTCACCCAAAGAAGCCATCTTTCCACCTTGGCATCTAAGGGCCAGCCCAGGTTGTGGTGTACTTTTCCCTGAGAGCCTACTGGTTGCCAGTTCTAGGGAGCTGCTGGCTCTCTTTCGATGAAAATTGTGCGGATCTTACAGAAGCCACTCCAGGATGTTCCTAGAGAGATGGGAACACCGTGCTCTGCACTGTGCACCTCCCTATTGTGGTTACTGAGCACAGGAGGGGGGAGAAGGTGGTAAAAGGAGTATCTCCCTTCCTTGTCGATATCAGGTTGTGTCTGGCCTTTCTCTGTACTCTGTAGCCTGAGGGGCTGCAAGTGGACACAGGCTGCAGCACTGTCCCCTGGCGCCCTGAATTACAGTGTGGAGGGAAACAGGCTCAATTCCTTAGTTATCTGATTAGAGAGGATGGGTTGGGTTTTTTTTTTTTTTTTTTGGCTTTTTTTGTTGTTTTTCTTATCAGAATGATAGATAAGCCATTAGTAGTTTAACAAAGTTAAATAATTATTCAGAAAACTAGACTTAGCAGTCCCCCACATTTGCCTTCATAAGCAGAGTCTAAATAATACATACAAATAAATCCCTTGCAAGCTACCCGGCACCCCCAAACATCTCCTGCCTCCCTCCTGGAGCCCAGGTTTTCATGATTTCTTTTACTGTGGAAAGTGAAGATTTTACCTTGTTGTTCTGACTTGAGTACCTTGGTTTCCTCATTGTTTCTTTTGGCCAGATAAGGAGCATGCAGAGAGGGAACAGTGCCATCAGTGCCACTTACATCTCTAGCAATATAGTCTACAGTGGAAACTTTGTCAGAAACTCATAGGGCATTTTACTTTTTGCTGCAGTTGTTTCTGCCTAGGTGTTTTTATGTAATTGCCACCTCTCCCCCCACCCCAAAATATATATATATACATATATATATATATATATATATATGTGATAGCTCTCATTTGCATTTGCTGATTTCTCAGGGTTTTTTCGGGGGGGGGGGTGTTTGTTTTTGCGACCAGTCTTCTAGGGACCCTTTGGCCTTGCCTCCAGTCTCTGGAGACTCCCTGCTCCTTGTACATTCCAATTCCTTATCTTCCTTCTGCATCATCCTTAACATGGCCTTAGCTTTTTTTTTTTTCATGAATCTCACAATTTTTTTTTAATTTCCTGGTTTATTAAATCTAATGGAGAGCACTCTACCTCAGCATTTCTCAAAAGAGGTGCCTTGTATGTGTGAAATGCCCTGATTACAGCCTCATTTGTTGAATGAATTTCTAACTTTCAGGTAGTTTTTCCTCAAAGAGTTGAACCCAGCTACTACTTTAAGGCAGCCAGAAGCTGAGAATGTATCTCATTTGTTTGCTTGTTTGTTTGTTTGTTTGTTTGTTTGGAAGAATGCCAAAGTGTTTGTTTTTGGGGGGTTATTGGTTTGACTTGGTTCTTGTGTCTGGAAACTTTAGTGATGATTCTCTTTGCTCGTGCAAATTTCTTTGGAGACGTGACCTGATGGAATCAGCAGGGTAAGTTGAGGACTCTTTCAAACAAGCAGCAAATGTTTTTCAAGTCTTGGACAATTGAATCAGTTCTTTTAATTGCATTCCTTTATTTTTCAAGAGTAGTGTTTATTTGGTTTTTTAGCCTTATGGACTTGATCTCTGGTAATTGAACCCCAGGCTTCACTCATGTGAGGTAAGTACTCTACCAACTGAACTTAGATCCCTCACCAGATCTTATTAAACTTTTGATTTCCAATTCTCTATCTGTTGTGGGGCTTTAGGTTTTAGATAATATCCTTAATTTTACCTTTAACCTTTCTATTAACTTTTGTTTATATTTTCATTCTTAGCTTCGAAACTAAAAACCTTTTTATTTCTTCTAATTGTTGCACTGGGAGTTGAATTCGGGGCTTTGTGCATGGTGGGCAATAGCTCTACCCCAGCCCTCTCTGATTGTGTTTCCTAGTAGTGTTTAGAGCAGTTTTAGGTTCAGGATGTACTTGAAGGCAGTGAATGGACACAGCTTTTCTACATGGCCCCTGTCTACAAGCATCTGCCATGGTGCCAAATCACATAGCAGACCGATAGATTTCTTTTAGGCAGTTTACCTGTGTTGAAACATTATTGGTACCCAGAGCAAGCATTCTTTTTAAAAAACATAGCATTCTAGTGTCATTGTGCAATATCTTATCTCATTTAGAAATGATAATTTAAAGGGCTTGCCCTGCATAGTTTCTTCTCGTTTACATTTTTTTTTTAATTTGGCTTCTTTGCATCTGACTTTAATAGGAAGCAGAGTGAGCCTAGAAAGATAGGTACAAGGCAGGGGGTGTAGTGACCTACCATGAAACTGAGTGGAGCTAAGAGCAGCAGCTCTTGGCACTGGTTTGAACTGATTATGGAGGTAGAGAAGCTAGAGTCCAAGGTACCATGGAGTCTCTCTCATTGGTACCTCTTGCTGTCAGCTAGTGCTCCGTTCGTCCCTCTAGGGGCTGAGTAAACAGGGCCATGGTTCTGGTGCATGCTGTAGGTTTGTGCATGTAGGGTACCAGGGTGTGGTGAAGGAAGACGAAGAGGTTCTGGAGCAGTGATGGGGATGGGACAAAATGGTGGACAGGTCCCAGGAAGGCTGAGGCCCATAACTTACCCATGCAGTGGTGGAGTGGCTTCTGCCCCTTCTCTAGGGTCCCCTTCCTCATTTAGGGGGGCTTTATATGAACTTCTGGGATCCTTTCTGTTCTTCCACTTCAGAAGCATGTACCTGAGAAGCCTTTGGAGCCCAGTATAAATGGGGATTTAACTGAGCCTCTGTCCTAGTCTGTGAGGCATCCCTGATACTCATATCTTAAAGAGTTCTGCATATCTCTGAAAGGAATGGAGCTTATGAATTTTCACTAGACTTGTTCTACTCCTTCTAGAAAAGTCTGTTGAGGAGGGAGTGAGAAACTTCAGATAAACTATTCCTCAAGACCTCCAGTACTGCTTTTTGCTTAGGAATATGCCTTTTCTTTTTCTCTCTGTTTGCAGAAGTAATGGTAGTTCTCACTTCTAAGAATTTGTGTGTGTGTGTGTGTGTGTGTGTGTGTGTGTGTGTGTGCACGCGCGCGCGCGCACTTTCACTGAGTATATCAGATTTGATCCCTGTTTTCTAGTTATATTTCATCTTTTAAGCATTTGATAAGTCAGTTACCATCCATTGACTTTGATGTTATAACTGAACAAAAACAAGTGTCCGATATGTGAGACGGCATGGGCTTGGCTTGTCTGGGTCCCTCCTCACTCATCATTAGACAGTTCCCCTTTACTTTTTTTTTTTTTTGACAAAGTGTAGAAATAATTAATTAAATTATTTACTAGTATTTACATTATATTTAAATGGTCGACAGCTGTTAATCCTTAGCCTGCCATTATAAAGGAGTCAGGGTTGGACTCTTTATCCTATGTGACCTGCTCTTCCAGGCCAGGAGGTTGCAGGGCAGGTGTCATATTCAGGCACCCCCACCTCCACCCCCACCCCCAGCTTTCAGCAGCCAAGCAAGAAGGCCCAGGGACACCTAAGCCACCTATGCTGAGTGTCCAAACTAAACATAATCCTGGAACCCAGATTTTCCCTCCCTGGGCTGTGCTCTAAGCTTAGGCATGAGTTTAAGTGTGTTCTTTCACTTCTGCAGTCTCAAGGTTAGCTTCTGTCATTTTGTCCCTGATGGTGTTTGCTTTGTTCAGTGTCTCCACTAAAGAAGTACCTAGTCAATATTAGGTTTTCAGACCATAGACAGTGTGGAGTAGCGTACTTTACAGAGCAGGGCAGGCAGACAGGCTCACCGTCTTTGATTTGAGCTTAGCACTGCTGGTGGCCACTGTTAGAACTGCCTCAAACCTGCTTTTGTCAGATTGACTTTACGGTAATAGAACTCTATAGCATGACCACCTTGATGCCTCAACTCCTTGGGGAGCATCTTCAGTTTACCCATCCTCTTTGTGTGGTATTTAGGGACCTGAGTTGACCTCCAGCCTACTTGCCCTTGCTGTGGCTTTTCTGTTTTTCCAGGGAAAGTGCCTAGATACGGTTTTCAAGGCTTCCTGCTCCCTTTGCAGATGTCAATATTGTATAGTACACTTCAGCTTCCAAACCTGATGTCCACTGTTTTTATCACCAACTACAATTTCTGTCTGTCCATGTTCTCTGTTAGGGGAGAATGGAAAATCTACTGCTTCTTAGCTCTGTACCTTGGTAAGAGTCGCAAATAATCTCTTCAAACCTCTTTTGCTTTCTTTATTGTGAACACATCTCTCTCTCTCTCTCTCTCTCTCTCTCTCTCTCTGTGTGTGTGTGTGTGTGTGTGTGTGTGTGTGTGTGTGTTTAGTGCTCTGTATTTGAGGGTTCTCCATCCACAAACTTAAGTCAACACTGAATCAAAAATATTCAGAAAAAATACTTTTCTGTTGACCATGCTCAGACTTTTTTCATGTCATTATACATAAGTAATATACTATAGCAACTATTTATAGGCATTTATTTTGTGGTAGACATTATAAATCTAGGGATGATTTAAAGTACGTAGGGGAGGATGTTCATAGGCTGTATGTAAAAAAAAAAAATTGTCTTATAGAGGGGCTTGAGTATCTCTGGATTTTGATACCTGTAGAGAACCAGTCTCCCAAAGATAATGAAAAGCCGTGTGTGTGTGTGTGTGTGTGTGTGTGTGTGTGTGTGTGTATGTGTGTGTGGTGTGTATCTGTCTGTCTGTCTGTCCGTGTCTGTGTCTATGTGTAAAACCACAAGTATTTCCTGACCTTATGTGTTGCTTCCTTTGTTGCAGCTGTGTGTGCGTGTGTGCGTGTGTGTGTGTGTGTGTGTGTGTGTGTGTGTGTGTGTGTGAATGTGAGTGTGACTAGTGCACAGCTGATGCTTGCTATAGAATATTATTTTCTTAGATAACTCTATGGGCCATACTTTCTCACTAATAGAATAATGGTATGTTTGTTTCTTCCAAAAGGAGCTTTCTCCTTTCTGGTTTTCCTGCTTTGACATTTTGGGGAAGGATTTGAGACGAAAGTGATTCTGGATACAGAGGTTCGCTGGTCATGGTCTCTCAGAGCCCCCCTCCCCTCGCAGGTTAAGAAAATAAGAAAATAATATTGCTGGTGCAGCTGCTGACTTTTTTACCACCGATTTCTGAGCTCTAAATGTGGTTTAACCTGTGGACATGGTGGACTTTTGGCATCATGAGAGCTGCGGGCAGCGTTCCTGTTCTTGCCCATCAGAGTAAAGGGGGATTGGGGGAGGGGAGGACGAGAGGCTGGGAGCAAGAGGTTCTTCAGGGTTGCCATGAGAACCAGGGATCCAGGGATTGGGCAGCAGAGGGCCCCCGCTGGGCCTCGGGGCGTGGCCGAGTCACATGGGTCTGGTCCTGGGGTTCCCGTAGTGCGCAAGGACCAGCCGCGTCCCTCGTCCTCCTGGTCGTCAGGGGTGCCCAGTCAGTCCCCTGGAAGCTGAGGAGAGCGGTGGAGGACCAGGGACCGGCGCGGCTAGACAGGCCTCCCAGCACCTGTGCAGTAATGGGGGTGGGTCCAGGCGGGCATGTTCGGGGGGCGGGGAGGTATGGCACCCTTGCCGGGATGGACTCCCAGGAGGCTGTGTTGCTTCGCTTAGCGTGTTGGCCCATGTCGGTGTGTGTCTGCGTATGTCTGCATATGTCTGTGCGTGTGGGTGCCTGTCAGCCGTGTTGGCGCGTGCCGGCTCGTGCCGGCGCGTGCGGGATTGTCTTGGCGCCGGCTGGATTGTCTTGGCCGTGCCGGCGCGTGCCGGATTATCTTGGCGCGTGCCGGGTTGTCTTGGCGCGTGCCGGAGCATGCCGGCGCGTGCCGGCTTGTGTTGGCGCGTGCCGGTCGCGTCCTTTCGTATCTGAGCGTGCCGGCCCTGTTGGTTCGCATGTTCGCACAGCTTCTCCGCTGTGCTGGTTTGTGTTGGCGCATGTAGCTCGTGTGTCGGCGCGTGTTGCCGCGTGTCGGAGCGTGTTGCCGCGTGTCAGCGCGTGCCTGCCCGGCCTCTGCGCTTCTCAGGCCCCGGAATCCTCCTTCTGCGCTCGTAGGCCCTTAGCTGGGGCGGAGCCGTGGCGAACCCGAGCGAGCCGCGCGGCCGAGCGCTGTCCATGCGGAGCGCTGTCCACGCGCTGGGCACTGCCGGGTTCGGGAGCTGTCCGCCAGCCGGTAGCGCGCACGCAGCGACCCCGTGCGGTGAAGGCTGTGGTTGCCGGCTCTCCAGGTACGCAGGTGGGCTCTGCCATCCACAAGGTTCTGGGGGTCTGGGGGTAGGAGGAAGCATGCTGAAGTCATGGTGGTCGTTTGGAAAGGGTTCGCCGCCCGAGAGCTGCAAAGGTCCAAGTGATGGGCACCTCCGGCGAGCTCGCGAGCACGAATGGCCGCGGGCTCGGCACTCTGTTGCGCTGCTGGCTGCCGGCTCGCTTGCCGGCTCTCCTACCGGCTCGCCTACAGTCCGGGATCGCGCGAGCCTGGGTGGACCGTAGCAGTAGGATAGTCTTATGTAACCATTTTTTATCTCGATTTTTTTTAATGTTATGTAACAAGTAGTAACTGTACCCACGTAAACCTGTAACTGGGACGTGTAGACGTAGCGTCTGCTCCCAGCCAAGTGGTAGGCAGCGGTTGTGCAAACCAGCTTGGGCTGTGAGCACATATGGGCATCTGGGGTAACTGGACGTTTTTCTCTGTTAAAAATAGGATACCAAATTCGGCATGGTCATTTTAAACCTCGAAGGAAAATAGTCTAGTGTAGGATCCTGGGATAAATGCACGCTAACATTGTGTATCTTTATCCGTAAAACCTTTTATTTCACTAAAAGAAAATATCAATTAATTAAAATTGAATGATAGGGACTTTGTCATCGTTTTTGTGTTTGTGATTGAGTTCAATGTTTTTGATTGAGTGCAACAAATTGTCCACATGACCATAGCCTCCATTCCTTACCCCTTGACGTAGATCTTCAGAGAAACAGATTACCTATTTACATTTTGACAGCCCTTCTCATCAGCTGCCATTTTTCTGTTGATGGCGGGAGGCACTGTCATGTATTGATAAGAGGCCTGGACCGAGCATTCACCCAGGCAGCTGCTGGCTGTCTGTATTACCAAATAGTTTCATTCCTGGACCAGTGGGTAAAAAGTGAGTGTTTTTCAGTTTTGTTCTGTCTGAATTCGGAATGCAGTGAATGACTGCAGGGGTTTTGACCTGTTGGTAGCCAGGGCCTTCAGACTCGGCCTTTATTTCCTGGGTGTTCCTGGTTTTTTGTTTTGTTTTGCTTTGTTTTTGTTTGTTTTGTTTTTTCTTTCAGCATTGTTGGCTGGGTTGGGATTTTTGGTTTTGGGGGGGTTGTTTTTGTTTTTGTTGTTTTTTGTCTTTGTTTTTTGGGCGGGTTTTTGGTTTTTTTGGGTTTTGGTTTTGTTTTGTTGTTGTTGTGGGTTTTTTTTGTTTTTGTTTTTGTTTTTTTTTTTTTTTTTTTTATTGGCCCTGTGCATCTCCTTTTAGCCCGGCAAATGGGGGGAGGATGGGGGGGGGGTGGTAGGCTGGGGGTGGGGTTATTAGATTTTCCTTTCCATCAGTCCTGAGAAGAAAGGTGGTAAGTGACACTCCATTTAGGGTTTCATACAACTATTGAGTGAATTTGTGCGGTAGGTGTGAGGTCTCTGTGTGGACTGGGGCTGAATTCCTGTTGTGCTTCTTGCCCCTCCCTGTATCTGGACTAGAAATCAGGGATTATAAATCCTACACAATTGAGAATTGTGCAGTAATGGTTAGAAGAAGGCAGCAGATGGAGTTAATGGCAATTTCACTACCAGTCTGGAAGGGTGGGAGAAGTGCCAGATTGGTAGAATTAAAATGTGAGTTATTTTTGTCCCTAAGCTCTCTCCTAAGGATTTCCATCACCAGTCACTCCTCTCACAGTCATGTTGTAATTACCACCCAGAACTGGGCTTCTAAAATTTCAGAGAACAGTGCATCTCTTGAATTTTAGAATTAGGTGACATTTAGTCGACAGTCTGAATTCACTGACTTCCAACCCTTGTGGTCCAAAAAAAAAAAAAAAAAAAAAAAAAACGACAGTTTCATGCTTGTGACTTAGGAAGAATGTCTTAGGAAGCTTTCTTGGACTAGCACAGTGGCAAACTCCATCTTAGACTTGGGGGCTGAGATCTAATGGTACCCAAGGTGGCAGGGTATGTATGACCTTGGAGCACATACTGCTCAGTGCACATCTGCAGACTCCACTTGGCCCTTGCTGCATCTGAGGAATGGAATCTACCATCGCTATAAGGCTCATTGGAGAGGCTTTTAAATACATACATACATATATTATTTATTGGGGGGGGTCTCTCATACACAGAGCGTGTGTGGAGGTTACAGGACAATGTAAGTCCTCTTCTTTCACCATGTGGGACCTGGGGACTGAACTCAAGGTGCAGTGCTTGAGGGCAAATGCCTTTATTTGATAAACCATCTCACCAGCCCCCATGGTTGATTCTTAATGGACATGAAGCTAGAGAAGAGATGCTGTGTTCTGAGCCTTGTAACCACGTGGGCTTTGGGGTATTAGGGCAAAAGGTTGGCAACCTTCATCTGGTGGAGTTACTACCTAACTAGAGGGACAACAGCAAAATGAGGGGTGGTGTGGAAGCAGTCTGAGCCCTTTGGACTCTGGGAGGTCTGGGAGAGTGTGTCCTAAGAGGCCTTTGTATGAGCCATCTTGTTCTCTATTTCATCATATTTTTAAAAAAAGGAGTTGGCCTACGCCCCAGGACTCCAACTTCAACCAGTGCAGGGCACTGAAAGGCAAGTCTGACAGTTGGTGTGGCCACTCACCACATCCAGAATTATTTTGATGGACCATATTTGCTTGTAATCTATAGAATGAATACACAACAGAGGGTACATGACTAAAGATAGTTTGCTTCAATTTTTTTATTTAAATTTTTTTAGCTTCATAAGCGAATACTACTGTATTTATCACTGTATTTCTAACCCAGACTTTAAGTTTTCAATTTAATGATGGTATGTCAACAACAAACATCCGGTAGAAACCCTTCTTTGAATGTTGATTATTTCCTGGGTTAGTAATGTGCTATAATATTCTCCCCTGCTTCTGGGCTAAGGCAGCGAGCACAGCGCCATTCAGCCATGAGATGCTGAGAAAACAAGGCTAACACTCCACAGTGTACTGAATTGTAGAGTGGATGTATTGTGTGCTGTTCGCGTATAGTATTTTAAATGTGTAAGCCATTGTAAGTCAAGGATTGTGTATGAAGATGAAAATGACCCAATGTCTTGCCGCATTCCTGAAGCAATCATTACCTGAACCCTTTCTAGAGAGGGTTGTTTGAATTTTTCAATTTTCTTGAAATTGTCTCCTTCCTTGTTTCTAACTAAGTGGGTTTTGTTCCTTCAAGGTTGGTGGGGGTTTAAAAAATAAGGAAATGGTGAGTTTGGGTTGGGAGGTAGCTCCTATTGGGCTCTGCCATCCTGATTTGGGGGCAGGGGGAAAGGTGGGTAGGGGCTTCAGGATTATTCCTTTCAGGAGCGTTCATAGCCTATGGAGAGCTTCCTGCAAGCATCAGGCAGCACCAGGGCTGAACTCAGGATGCTTCAGGTTGAAACTTGATATCAGGGAACAAAGAAAATCCTGGTGATATAAATGGGACTTTAAGTCACCTACACATGATTTCTCTCCACTTTGGTTCCAGTCTAGGAGCTGTTTGTCTTTGCTAGCCATGGCCTTGATGGCTTTTGACAGGACCCTCTCCTGTCACATGCAACAGATACTTGAGGAATCCGTGTGTTTTCCCAAACTTAGGTCATAACTAGTGGCTATAAGTTTGGATGTGAAATGTTTCCCTATAGCCTCATGAGTTTGAGCACATGGTCTCCAACTGGTGCCATTGCATTGGGGGGTTTGTGGAACCTTCAAGAAATGAAGAAAGTAGTACTAGTAGTAGGTAGGCTTTATGGAGGTTAGTATCTAGACCTGATTCCCATGGAGTTTTCTCTGTTTATTAATCTAATGTAGCCAGCTGCCTTATGTTCCTGCAGCATTGAGCTGTCCTTCCACTATACCTTCCCTGACATGGCGGACTGAACCCTCTGAAGCCATAAGCCAAAAATAAATCCTTCCTCTCATGAGTTACTTTTGTCACATATGTTGTCACAGCAACTGTAACAAATGTAAGAAAAATAACTAATATAATAATGAAATATAAATGAAATGATGAAAAAATAGTGGAAGGATAGGTCAGGAATACTCACTAGAAAATCGCAGGAATACACCCTGAGACCCACTAGAGGTTGCTTGAATTTCAGATAGTAGCTGACTTAGGTATCTTTCTATGTTAACAAATGCTTGGGGGAATCAGCTAAAAAGAGCAAAGCCTTATTTTAGCTCATGGATTCAGAGGTTTCCTTCCATAGCTGTTTGTCTCCATTCATTTGGGCCTATGGCAGCATGGTACACATGGTGGGGGAATATGTCCCAGAGCAAAATGTTCACCTTGTGGTGGTGGCCAAGGACAGGAATAGAGGGGGATAAAAGGGGTATATCAGAGCTCCTTCAAAGGCTAAAATCTCTCTATAGACCTCACTTCTTAAAGGTTGCAGCCGGCTGTTTTAGCATGTGGTTCTCTGAGAGACAGTTAGATCCAAACTATTATAGTACTGAGTCCTGTGTACATTCATATCTATGATAGAATTTTATTTATAAATCAGGCACAATTCACTTATTTCTGGAATTTTCCATTTAATGTCAGATATTGGTAACTGAGACCACAGAAAGTACAGCTATCAGAAAGGAGGGAGGCTTGCTATTAATATTTATTTATTGTCTTGAAGGGAGCTAGCAAGTTTCAGTTCTGACAAGTTAAATGTTAATACTCTTAACTGTTAATATTTAACACTGTTTCACTGTTTGAAAGTAGTAGTCCTTAAAGTTAGCATGCACAGGTCTCTCAGGGCACTATTAAAATCTGCTGCTGCAATAGGTGTGGTGTGGAACCCGGTGTGGTTTTTTGCCCAGTGCAGCTTGATGTCCGTGGACTTCCAAAGTGACCAGGCTTTGTGCAGGAAGGCCTTAGTGTGATTCCCTTCAGTTATCCCTCCAGTGCTTTTTTTTTTTTTTTGGTCTAGAAATATTCTGTTAAAGGTACTTTACCCTTTAAGAACTATCATTAATAGTGCTATTAACCTAGGAATATTTGCCAAAACTTTTTCTGTGATTAGCCCTGTATTGTCATAAGTGACATTCTTAAATGTGTTCAATTATAAGTCTTTTTTTCAGCTATAAATATTTGAAGTGTCCTGTTTGGACATTCACTTGCATTCCTGTAGGTTTTATGTAGTAGCTCTTCATTTATTTAGAATGATGCAACTCTCAGAAAAACCATAAACCTTTTTAAATCTTGAATGGATTAGGAAACTACTTGCCTTCCTTTGAGCCGGTACTTTCTTTGTCCTCCTTGCCATGCTGGGGATTAAACACAGGGCCTCATGCGTTCTACCTAGCACTCTGCCACTGAGTAGCTCGAGTTGCACTTGTACACATTAATGCCTTGCTTCTCCAGGGGCCCCGGTGTAGTGCCTCCATCTCTCAGTACCAAGGTAAGAATCAGGAAGGGTCTTTCACAGTGTCTACAGCAATGACAACAGATGTGTGCCATTGAGGCTGGAGGCTGCACTCTCTCGCCCTGTCTTCTGTCAGCTTGAAGTTTGCTGTGTCCTAAAAGGTAGGTCTAAGTTCTCTCATTATTAACCCTGTTAGGAGAAGTGACAAGAAATTAATTTTCATCTCATTTGAACATGTGACCTTACCTTCTGTATTTATTAATCCACTCCACCGCGTTTTTAGTGTTATCTTTTAAAAAAAAATTCTGACACCAAAATACCTCCCTAGGTAATAAAAAGCACTACTGAATTCTTGTATTCATGCCTATTCCAGTTGCTCAATGAATGTATTAATGGAGCCCATTGGACTTTGGTCCCCATTCCTTGTCACCTTTTTATCAAGAATCATCCTGGTTGTGTTGAGATATTGAGCAACTTAGTGCTTGGCCCGGGAAGCGTAGAAACAGTGGGCTAATGCAGGTTCTTTGTGACAGTGCTTTCCAGAAAATTCACTGTGCTTCAGTGTACTGTGATACTCTGACTACAGTGGCTTGAAGTTATCGGACACAGAACTCCCTGTTTTACCTTTTACTTCTTGACAGTAGCCTTTTGTAGTGTTCTCTTCCCTTCCCTGCTAACATAGTCAGTCTTACTGAGGTATAATTTACACACCATGAAATTTACCCATTTAAGGTTTCAATTTAATTTCAATTAGTGTATTTCTGGAAAAGTGCACCACTATAGTCTGAATGTATGACCCCAAATTCTTGTGTTGCAACTTGTGCAGTAGCATTAAAAATTGTAGCTCTTAGGAGATAGGTAAATCATGAGGTCAAAGACCTTCTGAATGGGATTAGGACTTCAATTAAAAAAAAAAAGGATTGAGTGAGTAGATCTGTTCTCTTCTTCCCCTTGGGCATGTAGAGATGTTTGTCCCTGTGGATGGCAGAGCAGTGAGGTGCCATCTTGGAAACCAGACACAGTGAAGGCAGCAGACCTACTGGTCCTTTACTAGCTTTTAGGTTGTGATATATGTATTCGGACTTGGAAGTGCTTGGTCATTTGGTAGTTCTGTGTTTAACAGTTTGAAGAATTACCAAACTTTTCTCAGTGGCCAGACCACTTTACATTGTTACCAGCAATGTATATACATAGGGTCCCTAATTTTTCACCTCCACACTGCTGTTTGTCTTAGTAGATGAAGCGGTGTCTTACTGGTGTTTTGAGTTGCAGTTTGTTGTTCAATTGTAGGGTCTCACAGACACTGCGGGTCATTTTCTGTGGCTGTGCCTTGCTTTTCCTGTAGGTTTTGTATGCATAAGTGTCCTATAGTGCACGATGGTCTCCTCCTCTTCTTTTTTTTGTTGAGGGTGTAGGGGTAGAGTCTCACACATGCAGGCAAATACTCTACTCCTGAACTATATTCCCAAGCTCCTCATTTTCTGATGAGGTTACTAGCTCTGCTTCTGGTATCATATTTGAAGGGATCATTATCAAACCCCTTGTGAAGATTTTTCCCTGTGCTTTTGTCTCAGAGTTGAACAGAGATATTTTTACTTCTGCCTTTCCAGTTGGGTGCTTTTTATTGTTATCGTCATTACTTTTTCTCTTCCTTGCCCTGGGTAGGACATTCAAACTAAGGACTTTTCTTGTTCTCCATCTTAGGGGAAATGCTTTCACTCTTTCACTATTGGGTGTGACATCACTTGTGGGCTTTTCACAGTATTTAGCACAATATTGGGTAGTGGATACTCAATTACATTTCCCTGGGCTAGTTTTCAAGGAAGAATCCCTGTCATTTGACAGTCTTGTGGTTACCTGTAAGGTGTTTGACACTGTGGCCTTTGGCACATGTGTGCAATGATTTGCAACATTCCTTGCTCTGATTTTTTTTAAATTTCTGAGGCCATAGTGGTAATGACAGTGACAAGTAAGATTGCCTAAAGGCCCACACCATCCCAGTGTATTAAGTATTCATAGTTTGCTGTCAGATATAGTGTACCCATATGACATTAAAGTTAGATTGACTTTATAACATTCTCACATGGTCCACTTTGGCTTTTCAAGGGAGAGCATTGTACACTGTAATATACCAAGTCCTCAGGAGAAGTAAGAGGTGTAATAAGGCCCTTGCCCCATTTGGAAAGTGCCTCATGTTCCCAGGTCAGAAATAGATCCTTGAAGAGCTGTGCTTAGTCCTGGATGCAGTGGCCTAACCACAGGCAGAACGTGGTTGGATGTTCCAGCCTTTTGGGAGGCCTGGGATACACAGTTGTTCACTGGAGCCTCACGGTCCATTCCTCACAGGCAGCAAATTCTGTTTGCTTAGCATCACACATTTGGAACAGATGGACACATGTAGTGTGTGTCAGTATAAGCTGGGCACTGTTGCTCCTCTGTAGCTAGGAAGATGTGCTTTGAGACTCTGATGAATGTTTTAGAGCTTATCCTCTGAATTCACATTAGCAAAGGGAAGATGGATGAGCTCTGGCCACCTCTGGGTGTTGGCCACCCCAAAGACGCTGTGTTTCACCTAGGGGCAGGGCTAGAATTTTCTTAGAAACTGGAAATACTGGAAGTGCGACATTTTCCTTCGGTCTCTCCTCTTGTGTGTTTCTTGTCCAGAAGGCAGTTAAAGAGCGTTCTCCATGGTGGGGCTGTACATCCTGCCAGAATCAACATGCAGGCCAGGGTTCAGGGAGCACAGCTGAGCCACTTTTCAAGGTACTGACCTCTGGGGACCCCTGACAGGGAGCAGAATGGAAGGAATTGTCCTAGCCTGGGCACTGATAGTGTGCAGCATTTTGTGTTACACATGGCCTGGCCAGGAACATTCAAGTGTATGGCTGGGTCTCAAGTGAAAATTTCTGAAACCTGATCTGGTTGTTTTAGAAATATCCTTTTGAAGAAGTCATCTTGAAAGAGCCCTTATTCCACAAGATCTCTCCATGTTGACTTCAAGGTTTGAGTTCAAGACTGGTGGCTTGACTTCCTTCAGACTGCCCTCTGTCACATGTACTCCAAGGAATATGGGATGGTGCAGGAACCTGGAGACGCAGTGGGGACTTGGTCCCTGCAGTACCCTTTACCAGAGCCCAGCTGTTCATTGACACATGTGCTGTCAACTCCAGTTTCAGGGAGGTCCAGAAAGAAGAGTGCTGCAAAGAAATCAGCTTTCCCTTAATGGCTCCTAACTGTGGCAATCTTTCAGGGCCACAGAGCTATGGCTGTGATACATCCCATCAGAGGGCTTTGTTGTTGCCTGAAGAGCAAAGGTCAGAACCTTAAGATCCCCTTCCGGACCCCCAGAGGGCAGCCTCAGTCAGAACATTTTAAACACTTGGTTACGTGCAGTTTTTGCAGAACTGATAAAAGTAATGACTGACCATGCATGCCATAAGCTGTTTGTCTTTCCATATACTTCATTCCTTGGTCTTTAGCAATGGTAAGAGTTGGCCACACTACTCATGACTTGTATCCCTAGGCCTTTGGTAGTAAAGTTAGGGCTTATATTGGAGATGGTGAAATAACTGAGTGTTAAGACTGAGAATATGGTGAGCACCCAGAAGGTGTTAATTCATTAATTAATAATAACTAACTGATTCCATTAATGAAAGAATAATGAATTTCAAAGCCTAACACAGTCACAACCCACATCCTGGTAGGCTTATCCATTCCCTGCTAGATCCAGTCTAAAAGAGGTATGTGGTATCTCAGTCCATTACTATTGCTGCAGCAAAATGTTATTTAAGGTTGTGCAAACCACACAGCTGGTGGCCATAGCCCAAGAGTTCTAGAAGGAAGAAGTGACAAAGTTCTTCCTTTAGGACAATTAATTCTAAATTGAGAGTCATTTGGGAATTGAAGGAGACCGAAACATGGGATTTTTGCCTTCTCAATTTTCAGAGTCAGGTATAGAATGAAGCACAGATTCCAGTATTCAGTTTCCCACAGTTGTTTTCTGTGTTGTAGTTTGTACAAGTTGTAGTGTAGTAGTTTGTGACTTTATTTAGTCTGAAGCAAAGAGTCAGAGCTCTACTTCATGTCTGCTATATACCATGTGCCCCACTCCCAGGGGTACTGAGTACTAGGGCAGAGAGCAGGCTGCAGGCCTGGGAGTGTGATAGGATGTGGTTGTAGTAGTAGGACAGTTCTCCCTCAGTTTTTGAGATAGGAAGCAGATTAGAGCCCAGGCCTGCAACAGTGATGAACAATCCATGGTGGTAGGCATCACGTGGTCTAGTTGGCCTGCTGAGTCATGCTAGACAGAATAAGTCACTGTGATAATGGTTTGGTGGGGGAATGGGTGATAAGATGGAAACAAGGAGACTACCAAGGTAGCTCATCACAGCCCCAGTCCCTACTATGGGGGGATGTGGAGAAGACAGGAGAGTCTCATTCTGTCCATAATAGAGTCAATCAAATAGAGATGCTTTGTTTTAGTATGTTACTGTTGCTGTAACAAAATGTCCTAGCTCAGGTAAATGGTAAAAGTTAACTTCACTCACAGTTCTTCAGGGTACTGGCATCTCAGGAAGACCTTCTTGCTGAGCCCTAAGCCACCAACGGTGTCACATGG
>CAJQZJ010001041.1:374805-404946 GCA_907164525.1 Lophiomys imhausi
TAGCCCAATACAATCTTAATTTTACATTAATATACTAGGGTCAATATTGAGTGGATTTTAAACAGTAGATTTGTTCTGACTTTAACTATTTTTTTTAATCCATTTCACGTGTTTGTAGTGAGCACACACTTGGTACAGGCCACTGTCCTTGGTTCCACGGCCCCCTTTTATATAGAGGATACTTTGAATAGAAAGATATTCTATTCAGAACTTGTTCTATGATTGAAGCCCAGTCTCTTGGCATTTCAGGAGGATGACACAAAATAGAATCAGGGTTTGTGGCAGTGGCAGATTGTTGTCAGCCAGGAGTGGCTTTGCGGTGTCAGTCCAGGGCATCCAGGCCTGGTGTGGGCAAGGCCTGTGGTTTGAACTGAGATGTCCTCTGAAGGCTCATGTGTTGGAAGTTTGGCTGTCAGCTGATGGGCTATGGGGCCGTGATTGCATTCTGAGAGCTCTGACTTAACTGATGGATTATTCCTTTGATGGGTTCATAGTACTCAGAACAAGAGAACAAGTGAGGTCTGCCTTAGAGGAAATAGGTCACTGAAGTATGCCTGGGAAAGGTCTATCTAGGTCCCAACCTCTTTATGTCTAACATTGCTTCTCAGACAGCATGAAGTGAGCCTCCTGTCACATATTCTTGCTATCCTGATGTTCTCAGAGGTCTGGTGGAATGGAGGCAGTCAACCATGAACTGACACCACAAACAACAAACAAGTCTCCTCTTTTTAAGAGACTTGTATTCTCCTGTGGAATTCCCTTGCTACTTAATTTTTGCCTCACCTGAGTCACTTCACTCAGTTAGGCCTGACTTGATGGTTTTCTGTGTATCCTGTCTCTTAAGGATCACACTGGATCATCTGACATTTGCCTTGCCATTCCTGATCAGCCAGCCAGATAATCTGTCACTCTGCTTGTGAGTAACGGCACATTAACTCTTTTTCGTTTGTTTCAAGAGTATACAATTCTTATTGCAAATATTTTTACAGTGGCTCATTTAAAATCTTTTGAATTGTCCTGATGTTTCTATCTGATGTCTTTCCTCAGTTAGGTTGCCATTTTCCTCATTCTTAATCTGATGGCTTGTTCACCCATTGTATTTTAGGCATTGGATCCTGATTAACCTTCCTCCTAGTGATCACTTTCCCTATTGACCTGTAGAGTGCAGCGGATGTTACGACCCCACAGTGGCTAAAAGATGACAAAGGGAAGATGCCACATGCATTGTCTTACCATTGCAAGGTGGTACAACTGCCTTTGGATCCCACTGACATTTCTTTCCCCATGAAGAAAAACAGATACCTCTAGCCCCTACTCTTGACCTTAGTACCCTCACTGATAACGGGGTGGAGGTAGTTGGTTCCCATTAGCCCTATTTACTCTGCCCTTAGAAGAATCAGTTCACCACCTGCTTTCACCAGGTGGGAAATAGATTAGTTCCCACTTGGCAGCAGACACAGTGCTGGAGGATTGCAACATTACTGCTTGAGCCATTTCAGAAGGAGTGGGATAACAATTCCTGATGCCTCCCTGAAAATAGTGGTAGGAGACTATCTTTTCCTTTAGTGCTTGGCTCATGGGTATTGTTAAAAAGTCTTGGTTCTCTCAGACACCCTCTTACTTACTGTCCCTATGCTTGGTGGAATGGTTTCTTTCCTGTACCTGCTAGCTGTTCTCGTTTGGTGTTGCACAGTGGCTTGTCTGAGCCTCTTGGATGATGGGAGATCCTAGGAAACCTGTCCTGCTCCTGCCATTTCCTAGCATCTTCCTTTGCTTGCTGGTTAAGCCTAGGGCTTGTAGTAATAGTAAGGCCTGAGAAGAATGGCACTACACCATCCTGGCAAAACTAGACACTCCTATTTTGGCTTTTTTTTTTTCCAGTGGGTTTTGCTGTGCTGCCCAGTTTGGCCTCAAACTCATGATCTTCCTACTTCACCTCCCTAGTGCTGGAATTTCAGGCACGCACCACCACTATAACCAGTCCTACTTTGGTTATAGTCTCCTATTTAAACTTTTTCATTCCCACATGGCTGGTGCATTTTAGGTCGATGTTTAGAGATTTGTCATTTGGCCCTTAGGAGGTTCTGCCAGAAACTGAAAATAATTGTCAGAATTCTCACAGTAACTTCTAGAAGTCAAATCTGTGGGTATTTTAAAAACTAGCATTTTCTCAAATTGCAAGGACCTTAGTTTAGTGATGTTTGAAAGTCTGGGGGTTTATCAGTCTTCTCTTTCTTCTCGAGTTGCCAACCTATTTCTTTGCCATCATTCTATGGGTTCAGAAACAAATGACAATTCTCTCTGTTATTTCCCACCTATTAGAACTGAAGAAAGAGCTGGTTGCTAGTCATGAAATCATGGTGCTTTAATTCTGGTGACTGCTGGTGGGTCTCTAAACCAAAAGTTTCTCCAGAGCATGGAATCATATTGCAATATTCATGATCATTGATACATTATTTCTGTCAGTGTGTAGTGTGAGATTATTAGGGCTGAGGCTTAAGCAGTGATGAGGCCAATACCACAATAGGATGGAGTATAGTGCAAGTCAAGAAGCAGTTCATGTGGCATATAAGATAAGTTACAGACATCAAAATCTAGCATTCTCAGTTCAGGCACAATCTCTGTAGCTTTTGATGTCATATAGTGTGGTCTGGTCCTCTGGACATGCACAGATGTTGGCAGTGATGTATTGGGAAGTAGATAACAACACGCAGTACGTGTCAGACAAAGCGTAGAGTGGTGGTTTAGTATGGGTACAGAGACCAGATAAGGATAATAAGCATAGCAGCAGCACACCGGTTCACATGTGCTGTGCTTTATATGTGCAAGGTACCTGTTTGGTCACCCGTGAACTGACAAACATCATCAATAAGTATCCCTCTCCACGGTGTAGAGGTGGTGGCACCAAAACTTTCAGAAACTAGATACTCTTGACACTATTTGAAATTCCTCTATTTGTAAATTTGACTACTTGCTGAAGCTCCCAGATCTATTACTTTGTAGACCTTTGAGGTCTATGATAGATGATGCACGTTCAGGAATAAGAAGCATGCACTCCCATGGAGATCCAGCAAAGGTCCTATACTGGAAACTAATGTTTGTGCTGCAGCCTATTTGTTTTGTTTGGTTTTGGAGGAAGTTGTTTGTTTTTCTGTACTCTTCTGTTAAGATGGCCCTAATACACGGTGCTGGCATATTTATGAGTTCAAGAAAGCTGTAGTATTCCTCACAAAAGCATCAAGTAACCCTTGTTCAGGCATGTGCTAAGATGCTGCTCTTGGCCGCAGCATTTTATTTATTATTAGTGATCAGCCATGTATTTTAAAAGTATCATTAGCAGAAACATGTATAAGACAATCTTCTGCATGTCTCAGTTGTCAAAAAATTTAACCAGGGACTGGAGAGATGGTGCAGCAGTTAAGAGTACTGGTTGCTCTTCCAGAGGACCTAAGTTCTATTCCCAACACCTACATGACAACTCACAACTCATTCCCATTCCAGGCAATCCAACACCCTCATACAAACATGCATGCAAGCAAAACACCAATGTACATAAAATACCAAATAAAAAAAAAAATTTAGCTAGAAGCTTCCACAATCCCAACTCTGTAGGACCAGTAAGGCAGACACCAAATCCTGCAGCTCCATGTCTGGCATCGGGGCTCTTGATGGGATCATCTGGACCCCAAAGGATAGGTTGCCCCACTTCAGCTCTGCTACCTGTAGCACAGCAGCAACCTTTAAGTAGGCTCCACCTCTTTCATGGCTGCAGGGTGCCTTAGCAGGTACCCTGTGGTCTCGGCATCTCCAATATCCAGAGATGTTTTCCAATTTGCCAAAACTTGGATCTTTACCTTCACAATTTCATATAATGGCCTCTCAGGGTCTCCTTGCAGTAATCTTAACCCTGGAACACGTTATCTGGCATCAGAGCCTCTCTAAAGCCATGGAGCAAGAACTACTCAATCTTAATTTGTATGCTCATGAAGACAGGGCCATGTGGAAGACTAAGCCTCATTGTTCTGGCCTGTGGGAAGCACTTCCCTAGACAGTCGCTGCTGAGGAGCAGGAGGCCCCTGCAGACACAGGGGTTTTTTGTTTGTTTGTTTGTTTTTTAATGAATTTTCACTTTCTCAAGGTAGAGCTTTTATGGGCAGGGTCTTGCCTTCAGGAAGCTTTCCTGTTACTTCATTGCAGATACTTGAGCACCTGCAGTCTCCTTGTTTGAATTTTTAAGCTTGCTCACATTCCTTCCTCACCAAACTTCACATTTTTTAAACTTATTTTTGTCCCACTTGTCTCTCCCTGCGGATGTGAATAAGAATAGTGAGTACTAGCCGGGCGGTGGTGGCGCACGCCTTTAATCCCAGCACTTGGGAGGCAGAGGCAGGTGGATCTTTGCGAGTTCGAGGCCAGCCTGGTCTACAAAGTGAGTCCAGGACAGCCAGGGCTACACAGAGAAACCCTGTCTCGAAAAACCAAAAAAAAAAAAAAAAAAGAATAGTGAGTACTAACCATGACACAGGTTGAATGCCATGCTGTCTTAAAAATTTCCTCTGCTAAAAAATTAGTCTGATACTTTTAAATTCACCCTGAAACAAGTTTTCAGGACACAGGAAGAATGTAGTTAAGTTCTTTTTGTTTTTTTTTTTTTGTTTCATTTTTTTTTCAGCAAGCATAGCCTCTTGCCCAGCTCCCAGTAAAGTCCCTGTTTCCTCTAATATCCTTATGAGCCAGGCATCTACTCTTTGCATTTCTCCTGGCCTTCTAATCTCACAAAAAAGCAATGACTTCACAGCCTAAATATTTTCCCCTCCGCCCATCTCTTAGAGGGTCTACCACCTCCCAACACTGCCGCATGGAGCACCAAGTGCATGTGCCTTGGAGAGGTTGGTTTTATACACAGCTCCCACCCTGTCGATGAGACCAGGTTACTTTGCCTCAAAGCCTGATCCACTCCCTTCCTCTACTGAAGAAAGAATATTGTTAAGATTAGTATGCAGGGAGCAGAAAGGTCTCATCAGATGGGGTTTTGCTAAGTGAGGTGCCACCACTGAGCATGACCTCCCCACCATCCTGTACTTTCCCTATGCTTCTCAACAGAAATGCCCTGTGCAGTGCTCAGACCCAACATTAGATGCTTTCACTTGTATCTTCCAGCTAATCTAGGATCTTTATCCTCGGACTGCATCCTCTGGGTCCAGGCAAAGGACTCAACTGATGCTTCTGCCTTTTTCCCTGATCAGATGCAGTATGTCTTCCACACAGGATCCAGAGTGGCCCTGTAAGATGGGGACTTATCTTGCTTCCCTGACTTTCCAACTCACATATTTGTGGTGACTTTGAATGAGCAGAGTCCTCCCAATAGGTTCTCCACCCCACTGGCCCAGCCAAATCTTCTGTAAGGGGAAGAAGGGTACGAAGAGAGTGGGAGGGGGGCAGGGTAGAGAGGAGGAGGGGAAAATAAGCATAAAGCATGGGAGAAAAGTTAAGTCATGGAAAAAACACTTCCTCTCACCTCCCCTTAGAGAACTGCCTTACTAGATTAAAGTCTCAAAGGCATACTATGGAAAGCCAAGCATTTTGCTTTGTATAAAACCCAAACTTATTTTACTATAAAGCCTTGTCTATTTTGTGGATTTGGAAAGAATGTGGGAGCTTTCCCCAGACTTCTGCTGTGCTCTCCTTTTTTCTTCATCAAGAGCATGTGCCCCAGCCAACTTTAGGGTTTAAATTGTGTACCTGCTCTCTCTGGTTTAAAGAGGATTCCTCATCTTTCCCCAGCCTCACCCACTACCAGTGACCTACAGGGACAAGACCACCAGAATCTCTCCCTGACTTATTGTACACATTGTAACTATTTTAAAACAAACAAACAAACGCTGGATAAAGTGTATCCCAGTTTTAATCTTTCTAGCATAGAATCCCACACATGAAACCTTAAGGAAGACTACATTTAAAGTTTGTAGGTATGAACATAGGAGATCGGACTGTGAAGAGAGTGTTGTCATTCAAGTTATGAAGATATTCAGAAAGAACTCCATGGGAGAGGTTAAGGTCTCTCTGTTGATTTAGGATTCTGTACTCTGTGCATTACAATATGCTTTCTCACTGGCAAGACACACAGACTGCACTTGCCCTTCCTGATACGGGAAATGTACAAAATTATTCAAGATCCAGGGGAAGGAAGCAGGGGGCGGGGAGAGAATGTTCAGACACAGAAGTTCAGAGCAAGGATGAGAGAGTCCTTAAGTGCCCAGAGTTAAGATGCAACATGTAAAGTGGATGACTGCTGCAGAGTCAGTACATATGTTCTGCTAAGAGTTGTGTTAAAAAAATCTCTTGATTTTGCAGGCCATAGTGTCTGCGGCTATATAATTGTCAGTGTAGCATGAGAATAACCATGCATAATGCAAATATGAACATGGGTAGCATCACCCCATAGACTTTGGACTTGAATGGAGTAAAGGGGAAAAAAGAAAGCCAGATAATATAGGTATTCTTCTTGTCTGCTTCTTGGCCACCATGATATAAGGTAATGTGCTGTATAACACTTATCCTGGAATATAGCCTGACACATCCAAAATCATTAGTCAAGTACATTTTCTTTTAAGTGATTTTTCTCAGTTGTTTTGTCAAAGCAACAAAAAGGTCTTAACGTAGAAAATTCAGAATAGAGAAGTGGGATGTTTGCCTTCAGAACTGACTTGTGGGAGGTTAGAAATGACTGGAAATATGGCTTAGATAAGTCTGAGGTTGTTGTAAACAGAGTTTAATGGGCAATTCTAAAGGGAGCTTACTGTGTCCATGTGAATTTCATGTGGGAACATGAGCTCTTGGGAATCAGACTAGAGGCCATTGATTTTACATTCTGGCAAAGAACATGATTAAGATTGGCCATACCCTGGAACATTGTAGGAGGTGACTTTAATAAAGGTGATGGACTAATAGAGCAGAGAAAATTTCAATATAGTCCAACATTCAGGCTATGGCATGGTTATTGCTTGCTGCTTTTAGCCAGATTTACAATGAAAATCAGTAGCAAATGTAAGACAGAAGATGAAAATTTCCTGTAGTTTGGGAAGAAACGTCATTGTAAAATTGTAAGGAAGAAATGGTTTCTTAAGAGATTAATACCATTAAAGAGAAACTTCATATTTTAAATTGGTGTTTTCAGGGGAACTAGGGTTCCCTCTTTTGAGTTCTTAATTATGTTAATAGAGGAATTTAGAAGTGGTTTTGGAAAGAAGCTCAAAGAAAGACAAACTGCATCTCTGAAGCAGTCAGGAAAGGGAGTTGGAAAGAAGGAAGAGGAAAAACTATAGCATTTGAGTTAGGCCATCATGTTCTGCAGTGGAGTCAGCAGGCAGCCACATAGTAGACAAACAGCTGTGTTGTAGGAAGGGGTTAAGGTGGTAGAGAATGCTTCAGAGAATGAATGGAAAAGCCCAGAATTATCAGGAAAAGCATGCCCAGGTTTGGGCTACTATCCTAAAGGAAAAGAGAAAGAAAAGAAACTTTTCAGAGTAACTCAGAAGATCAGGACGTCTTTGTATTAGTACTTGATGGTAGCTCTGCAGCTTCTGTACTAAGCGAGGGGCTTAGAGGAATAACATGTACATGATTTCATTAAGGGGATAATTAGTCCTCCCTTCTCCTTAACATCCCTTCTGGTGGCTTAGATTTCCTGGAGACAGACGTAGAATCCTGAATAGGTGATTGACAGGCTCAACTGGATTAACTGTAAAGGAAAGAGACAATAGTATGCAGTGCTTAGAATGTGTTAGAAGCCAGAAATAGAATTTTGATCCTGCTCTTATGACAGGAAGAACGTGTCTTTGCCTTCATACATTCCAAATAAACCCACATACTCTCACCTTTTTATATAATATAAGTTCTAAGAAATGGTAAGCCTGATGTTTACCTTTTCAACCTTACCAGGACAGGGAGACAGGATGCTTAAGGGAAGGTTCTTCATCGATTGCCTACAAAGCTATTAATCCCTGTCATATTGGACCTATAGGGAAAATGGCTTGAGAGCTCTCAGGACTTGGCCAGGCAGCAACCAGTGCAGAAATTCTTTCTATTTGTTACCTGGTTTCCATGATGTGAGGTATGAGGTACTCTCCTCCATCGTCTCCTTCCTGCCAGGATGGACTGATGCTTCTGAAACTGTAAGCCAAAATAAATCTTTCCAACTTCTAAGTTACACTTTGTTTACAGTGATAATAAAACTGATAACACAGTGGCTTTCTTTCCTTGTCTAGAAATCCAACGTTGTAATGTCACATTATTTCTTTTATTTTTGAGATTATTATTAGATCTTTTCTTCCTTCCCTTTCCTCCCTTCAAACACTCCCATATATTGCTTCTTACTCTCCTTCAAATTCATGTCATTTTTCTTTCATTAATTGTTTTTACATACATATGTGTGTATAAATATATATATATATATTCTTTATTCCTAAATACAGTCTATTCAGTCTGTATAATGGTACTTGTGTGTATGTTTTCAGGGCTGACCATTTGGTACTAGATAACCAATTGCTATGCTCTTTTCAAGGGAATTCTTTATACTTACATAGGGGTAGGGGGGGAATAAGGCAGAAAACAGCTTCTAGTGAGGGCCTGCCAGGATTCAGTTACTGCATTTTGAGTAACTGGATATTCACTGATAGTCATGTTTATACTTGATATTCATATTTGAATTTATTTGTTTATAGTAGGTTTCCCTGTAGGTGAGAAGTGATTTCTTACCTCTTTTACTCCATTTTCTCCCAGACTCAAGTCCCTTAATATCATAAATAAGAACGATAATGTGAAGAAGCTTAGAAGAAATTTGAGTAGTGACACTCAACTTTAGCATTCCTGACTCTTTGTTTTCATCTGTATGGATGCAGACACGCCATCTAGAGTTTTCCAGGTCCCCCAGAGATTTTAACATGCACCCCATTACTTCCTACTGAGTTGGAGCCTCACATTTTCAGTATGCAAAGGAATCCCCACTAGAGCATGTGAAACTGCATGGTGCAGCACTGTCCACCCTACTTCCAAAGTAGCTGTTGGAGTCTGGGCTCCAAAAGTGCCATTTTAAATAAACTCCCAGGTGGGAATCCATGCTATTTGTTCTGGGAACATAGGACGTCTGATTAGGACCATGAAGTCTTGACTGAGTCCCATAACCTCTTTCAAGTCTCATTATCTCATTACCATCACCCCTAAGATTTTCATGTAGGTACTTTATTTTTCCTGTTGAGAATAGTAGGAATAATAATAATAACAACAACAACAAATATTGTGCAAAGTTTTTCTGGGGAGATATGAACAATGTCTATTCACCCAGACAGGGCACCAACAACAGACCAAAGAAAGGGTTCCACCAAAGTCTAGTTTTTTGGGCTTTCTTACAGGATCACGGGGTGAAATATTACTTACTGGGACATGATTGCCCCCTAAATAGACAAACCACCAAAAAATTATACCCTAGCATGCATGATAACTTCTCCATTGCTGCTTAGAGAGGCTCCCGCCTTCACTTAATGTCTGGAGACCAGATGCAGCAGGGCAAAATTGGAAAAAAGTTAGAAAGGGGATACAGGCAGAGGAGCCTGGGATTTCCAGTAATTATCTAATGACCCTCCCCACTGCCTCTTCCCATGAGGAACTTACAGGCTTGATCTTGAGGGTCTCTCTCAGGTAATCATAGCTGCTTCATTTAAGATGGTAATGGAAGTTGCTCAAAAAACAGAATTCCACAAGTACATGAACACACACACACCAAACCACTTGGGCATTATACTTTTTCCTTGAAATTTTCCAATAGTTAATAAGTAAAACTATCCAGTTCCATAACGTTTTGTATAATGGAAGTTGAGGTAGGTTATACTCAATTTCATCTCCACACTTTTTTATTTGAAGAGTTTTAATTTATTCTGATTTTAGTATATGTTTTTAACAAAAAAAACTTGTCACTGAAATATCCTTATTTACCAGTGTTCAAACAGTTTCTCTCATTAAAAACCATTATCTTCCCTTTGGTAATCTTTCATTGTTTCTTTTGGTTATGTTTTGAAGAGACTTGTCTTTGATTACTGTCCTTGGGTTTTTATAAATTGTTTTTCCTCTCTGGTTTGTTTTTGACTATTTCCTTCCTTCTGGTGTGTGGGGCGTGGGGAGTGGGGAAGACATCATTATTTGACTTCTTTTATAAAAGATGCAAGTGTCATGGCACTAGTTTTCCTTTATTCTTTCTCTTGCCTCATTAATTTGTCTTGACACATGATGATGTGTATTGTTCTAATTGTCTAGGGACTGCTATTGTATCTTAATTTCCCTCTTGGACCAATTATTTGGGCTGGAGATTGTTTTTAATTTTTAAATTACTGAGTTTTTTTATTCATTTCTGGATCTGTTGTATTTGGCTGTAGTATGAAGCCTTATGTGTTCTTTTAACCTCAACTCAGGTCTCTTCCATCTGTTAGAAATAAGTTTGGGTTGTGAACAAAATCACTCAAATGAAATTATATTGGCAACACTTCTGATTAGAAGGGTGATCAACTCACAAAAGTGGAAGAGCAAGCACAATGGGACAGGAAGTTCACTTGGTTTTTATTTTGCAGAAAATGATGACTATGCCTTTCCCTCGTTGGGTGGCATCTGAGCTCACTGTCTTTTAGGGTTTTGAAAGAATCACTGCAAGAAAAATGAAAGGGTTGGCCACTTAAAGGTCTGAAAATACAGCAGGACCCTATTTAAACAAGTTTCACTGGGTGGAGGTGGAGATTAAAACATTTGCATAAAGAATTTACAAGGTGGGAAGACACTGTTTCTTTTTTTTTTTTTATAAATACTTTATTTTTTTTCTTCAAGTTACATCTCAATCACAAACCCTTCCCTATTCCCCCTTCCTATCCCGCCCTTCCACCCTCTTCCCCCCAGAAGTTTCCCCTTTCAGTCCAACAGATGGTTCCTTCTCTTATAACAGTAAATACTATACAAAACAACAGATATAAATATGCCACATTTATGAGAGTTAAATGGCCCAGTATACCTTCCCAATGTCCAGTTTATACATATTTGGCCCCTCCCTGACTTTAACATTCTACTATCTAACCATCTCCATGAGTTTAAAGGTCTGTATCTGACTCAGCTTTCATACTAACTTGCCTCATAATTTTAAAAATATCTTCTTAGATCCAGAACACCCTCTTGATTCCTAAACAACTCAAAATTTAACTATGAGACTCTAGCTGTCTATTCTTCAACCACCTCAGAGACCTGAGAGGGATAAATATATCTGCTTATATAGGAAGTGCAGGGTCTGCAGCTTCCAAAACTAAGAAATGACATACCAGTGACTGCCTGGACAGTTCCCATTTTCTCTCCATACATTCCTGCATCAGTCTTCAGCCGAAGACACTGTTTCTTACACTACCTTTCCTCTATAAGATGAGTCAAAGTCCATAACAAGTTCTGGGAGGTTTTTTTTTTTCCCTCAGTTTCTCCTTGAGGATGTTATGATGATTGTTTGTTTGTTTTGTAAACCTTTTATTGAAGTGTAACACTCATTCTACTTTTGTTACTCTTTTTTTGGGGGGTGGGGGTTTGGGGGAGATGTTTGTTTGTTTGTTCGTTTAAGAACACTTTCTCTATATGTAGCCCTGGGTGACCTGTAACTTGCTATGTAGACTACACTGGCCTCAAATCAAAGAGATAGTCCTGTCTGCCTTCTGAGTGCTAGGAATAAAGGCATGCACCACCACATTCAGCCTATTCTTAAAACCTCATGCACTTCACTTGTTATTTTTTTTTTTTTTTGGTTTTTCGAGACAGGGTTTCTCTGTGTTTCCTTGGCTGTCCTGGACTCACTTTGTAGACCAGGCTGGCCTCGAACTCACAGTGATCCGCCTGCCTCTGCCTCCCAAGTGCTGGGATTAAAGGCGTGCGCCACCACCGCCCGGCCACTTGTTATTTTTAAAGTGTATTTTTACTTTATAAATGGTTTGCCTACATGTGTGTATGTGCACCATGTACATGCAGTGCCAACAGGAATCGGAAGAGGGAGCTACACCCCCCTGGTACTGAAGTTACAGATGGTTGGAAGCCTCCAGATGGATGCTAGACACCAAACCCAAATCCTTTGTGAGAGCAGCAAGTGTTCTTAACCCCTGAATCATCTCTCTAGTGCTAAATGTTGAACTTTTTAAGGATAAAGGCCTAATGTACCCTTTCTTACAAATTAAAGTGTTAGCTGTTATTGGTGTATCACTTTAAAATTTGAGTTAGTTTTTCTTGGCCTTTCCCTGTGTCTTACTAAATGATTCTGCATTCCTGCTTAGTCTTTTGTCTGTTCTGTTTCTGTCTCTTTAAAAATTTCTATTTCAGTTTGCCTCGAATATTTTTTTCCATGTTAAAATATTTGTGAATAATGTCTTGAACAGGAGATAATTGGGCAGTTGACATTCATTGCCACAAGCTATCTATCTTCCATTATAAATTGTCCCTACTTTAAATGTTTCTTCATTTGTCTGTTCTCTATTTTCCCTTTGATGTTTAAAGTATTCATTTCTTTTTATCCTTTCATTAAGATTGAGAATGCAAATGTTCTGTTGTTTGTTCTGAATGTGATTATCTTAATAGATCATGAACATTGCTCAATTCTCTTCATAAAGAATAGAATTTCCCAGCTTTTATGGAAGGTACAACCTTTTTGTGGTAGTAATTTAAGACTTAAATTTCTTTTTAATTTTAATTTCTAAGTTAAATTGTATTACTTAAGCTGCCTGTCAACAATTATGCTATTTAAAGCTGGGTTTGCTGGTACAAGCCTGTAACCCTAGCACATTTGAAGTGGTGGCAGGAGAATCAGAATTTAAAGTCATCATCAGTGGCTCCATTGACCATCTGAAGTCACCCTGGGCTACTAGAGACCATCTTAAAAAGAAACAAACAAAACATACCTATTAGTCAGCAAATTATATGACTCCCCATTTCTGTGTGCCATTATAGGCATCAAGGCATTATAATGAAGGTCACACCAAGTCTCCTCTGAGCCTACCCCAGACATGTATGATCACTTTCTCCTTTTTTTCATGTGAGCAGCTGTTTTTTAATTTCTTGTTTTGTTTTGTTTTTAAATTGGAACATAATGTGTTAGATACCATTATGGTCTACTCAAACAATGTGTATTTATATGACTTCCCCAACCTCAGTTTCCCCTTACTAGTTGTAAGTAAGCAGAATTGGGGTGTTTTCGAAAAGAGAAGGTCAGAGGAAGGAAGGGACAGTCATGATGGCCACAGTGTTGCCTGGGAGAAGGCTGAGGGCCCGATCCAGCCAGGAGAGGAGAAAGGATAGCAGGTCCATTGGATCTGTCATCACTGTGTACTGGATATGGCCTGGGTATTCAGAGGCTAGTCTTTGGATGTGAGGATGTTGAAGGGAAGAACAAGCATCAGTATCACAAACCCAAACTCCACCAGGACCCTGTTTGCAGATTGTGGGCTAGCATCTTCAACCATGCTTTTAAAATAGAAGAGAAAACATAAGGGTTGATCACACAGATTTTTACCATGCACTGAGCCTACTGCCAAAGGTCATATAATACCTGTCTTGAAAGACAACTGAGGTAAGTCTGGCTTGGTCACAGAGAGTCATTCAGTCATCTGTTTGCTTGCTTTGCATTTGGTTTGTCAACTTGACCCATAGTAAGATGAGTGTGTATACATATAGATCAAGTCCACCTGAACAGGATTTTCAGGTAGCTGTGATAGCTAGGGTTCAGATGGCACCTGCACTCCGCCAGTTTCCAGAAGGCAGTGAGGAATACCCAACATACATTTCAGTAAAAAATATCACTGGTTCTAATATTATTAAAGCTTATGAAAAATGATTTAATTGGTACAGATAACCCTTAAAATAGAAAAATAAAACATAACATAGCCTCAAAAGAACAAAGGCATATTCAAGTTCGTTTGTGGGATCCAGAAGTATAAATATTGACTTTTCAAAGAAAAATATTGACTTTACTATCATCTAGCTCTTGACTTTGTCTTAACTGTATTTCAGAGCTATAGTTTTAATAAAGAAGAATAAACTTTATAATGATGATTATTTAAGTATTTATGAGATCACAACTCAGCATAGATCAACAGACTCTCATATATTATGACAGTCTGTAAAGAAAGATTTGACATTATGGGGACACATGAAATCAAGACGAATTTGTCAGTAGGCCTGAAGTCAAGGAAGACAAATAGGCCCAGTTATTGACACGCTTCTGTAGTTATTCTACTGCTGCTAATGAGAAGGCCTGGTATCATTAAAGATACTAATCAGTTGTAAATGTGCTGGTTTATGAAACATTTCTTCAGTGTCTATGAACATGGTATGAGATTCTTTATGGGGTCACAAGCAACAGCAACTACAACATTTACACCCACAATGAAGAAGGGCTCCAATTTGTTCACATCCTTGCCGGCCAACACTTGATAGATTCTCCCCCCACCCCACCCCTGTGTGTGTGTGTGTGTGTGTGTGTGTGTGTGTGTGTTAGTATCTCAGTATAGTTTTGATTTCTTGTTCCCTAATAACTAGTGATATTAAATATATTTTCATGTGTATCTTCTTAAGCAAAGTCTGTTTCTGAGTCTGTAATTTTCCTTGCTCTCATGTAAGTATCCTTTTTGTGTCTTGGCTATTAAAGCCACACAGAGAATTTGCATATATTTTATCCAATCTATGGGCTGTTCTTTCATTCTACTTGTGATGTCCTTTAATGCATACAAGTTTTGTGATGATTTTTTCCCATTACGTGTTCCATTGATTTTTATATCATAGAGGTAACTGTCAGATACAAGGTTATGAAAATTTCCCCTGTTTTATCCATGAGTTCTGTAAGTTAGTTTTAGCTCTGTGCTAGGTCTTTCCATTCACATTAATTTGTTCATGGTGTAGGATAGGGTCCATTTCTTCAACATGTTGATCATCCAGTCTTCCCAGAACTATACTGGAAAGACTGTCCTATCCCAAAGGAATAATTTTGATACCCTTGTTGAAAATCAACCATATCCTCAAGAGTTTATTTCTGAGCTATTTTATTCCTCTTGTCTATGATCTTATCTAGCACTGCACATTGTTAGTTACTGTAGTTTTGTGGTAAGTTTTAGATACAAAATCCAAAAGCAGTGTTACTTTATTGTTCTTTTTCAAGACTATTTTGGCTATTGATAGTCCCTTGAGAGAACCCCTATGTTTTAGAAGTATTTTCAGGAAAACAAACGAGCAAAAAAAACTACCAGTAGATTTTGATAATAGGTTATATTGATCTTATATTGATTTTTATGGTAGGAGTATTTGATCTTTCAATCTATGAACATGGTATATTTTGATTATTTGTGTCTAATTTATATTCTTTTACATCATTTTATAGTTTTCAGTTATCCAGGTCACTTACCTCCTTGGTTAAACTAATTCTTAAATATTTTATTATTCTTGCAAATCGAATATTTTTAATTGTTCTAAGCTGCAAATACAATTGATTTTTTTTTAATTTTTGTCTCTTATACCTTTGACAAGTTTCTTTATATTAGCTCTAATAGATTTTACTTGTTTTGGTTTGGTTTTAAGATATGGATTCCTGTGAATCTAGCCAGTCCTCAAACTTGTGCCTTCTCCTTCAGCCACACAAATGAAGAAAATGCATATTTGTTCCACTGTGCCTGGATAGCTCTAATAGGTTTTGGTTTGTTCTTGTTTATTTGGTTTTGTTGCCATTTTGTTTTGTTGACATAGGGCCTCACTCTATAGCCCAGACTGGCCTTGAGCTCACAGAGAGCCTCCTGCCTCTGCCTCCCTAGTGTTAGAATTAAAGGCGTGCACCACCATGTCTGCCACTTTGTTTTGGATATGTAATCCACAGTGTTTCTAACATACAAGACAATTTCATCTGTGGATAGAACAAAGTTTAGTTCATCCTTTACAGATTAAATGCTTTTAAGCTCACTCACACGCACGAGTGTGCGTGCGTGCGTGTGTGTGTGCGTGCCTGTGCCTCTGTGTGTTTCAGTTTGTCTCACTGGACTAAGGCCCAACCTAGTGACCTCATTTCTTCTTAGTTTAAAAAACAAACAAACAAAAAACAACTTTCTTCAAATAAAGTCATATTCTAATATAGTAGAGAACAGGGTTTATGAATGCAGCCTATAATAGAGTCTTGATGGGAGGGGCAACATTGTAGTAGGATGCACATCCTTAATGTATACAATATCCAGTATCATTCAGAGGATAGCGCTGAAAGTATATGTTAGGTTTAATGTCCACTGAGAACTATGAAATGTTAAAGTTAGCAGATCTGATCTCTTCCTCACCCTTTTGGATATCACACTCTGGTGACCACATAGACATCCCCTCCAAGTTCCATACTTGGTGACAATAGTCTGCTCTCATCAGAAAAAAGCTTTGAACAGACATCATGTACACTCCTGCTCACGAAGTCACTAATTACACGTATTTGTGTGCTGCACAAGAACCAAATGTAAGCAATGACTTATTTCAAGAGAGAATGCAAGACTTTTCATGCTTAGTCTTTGCTCCAGGTTCCACAGTGCAGTAAATATAATTTGAAGAAGACACAAAGAACCACTGGCTTTAGGTAGTGGCCAGATAACTTTCTGGTTTATCTGCCATTTCCTTTGCTAGCACATTTCTAAGGGAACACTAGAAGGCCCCACGGTACAGAAAAACCTTGGTCCATCCTTGCTTTCCTCTGCAAAGAATCACTGCATCTTTTTCTGACAGATTCCTGTCGTAGTACAAATGTGTGCATTGATTCCTGAAATTAGGTGTTCGGATGAAGTGGGTGTTTTTACCTCCCCTCTTCAAAAATTCCAAATGGCATGCTGGAATGCTGGCACATACTAGGCCATTCATTTGGAGACGTGAGTCTGCAAAGCAAGGGAAGAGAAATGGAAAAGAGACAAATGACTTCTTAAAAAGTGGCTTCTAGGATTGGTTGTCGTCTGCCTATCTCAGATGGGTTCCTTTCTACAGCTTGGCTCTTTCTTCCCAGACACTTAAGGTAGAATTTTAGGAAAGAAATTCATCTCTGTTCCTGCCATTTCTCTAGCTTCTCTTCCTGAGCTGCCAGAAAGATTTCATCTACAGTGTCCTTCAACTTCTGAAACAGATTTTAGTTTCAACATTTATTTTACTATGTGGGGGGACAGAGTCTTGAGGGTTGGTCCTTTAGATTTGAGCAGGGACTCTTGATTTATGCTTATCAGTACTCACATCATTTGAAGTACTTGCACCATCTCTCTTGGGCCTTTATCCCTCTACCTGGTAGGGCCCTTGGTTTTGAAGTCCTTTCAGAAGTACTGGCCTAGATCAGATTTTTGTACTTCTTTGAATGTCGCTTTCTTCTCACTTAGTCTCTTTATAGCTACAGTGGTAAGAATTTACCTACAGTATAATGGCTGCAGAGTAAAATCTTTTTCATTCTTTTTGCTCTCCTAGTGGAGCAAATCTGCAAAACAAGTTGAAGATTAAGAATACCATTCATTCTAATTATTGCATTTGATGTAAAGCCAAAATCAGTTACATGCCAGAAAAGGAGATGAAAACTGTAGCCAACTGTGAAGGTTGGTGGCAACCTACGCATCTGTTTAGCGGGTGAGCTCTTGTACAGAAATCCAGTTCCCTCTGCCTCATACATACTGGTTTCCTTGTTCTTAAAAAGGAGGCTGTGGCTGGTTGAAGCTCTGTGCTCCATCCATGGGTCACAGGCCTGGCTGTCAATGTGGTCAGTTAGCTTTGGCTTGTTTAGGCTCATACTGCAGCCCTTCCCCCTGCATGCTGTGTGGCCCTTCATTCTTTCTTCCCAAGAGAATACAACGGGGAACTCAGAGGACAACATCCCAAGGAAGAGGCTCTCTAAGTTATTTTACTAAGTGTCATTGTTTGCTGGGTACAGGATAGACTCAGAGGGCCAAATAATGGCCCAGAGAAGGGTAAAGACACAAAGACTCTCTTACTTTTCAATCACCTCCCCCTGGCATTTTCCATTTCCTGCTGGTACATACAAAAATGGCAGCAGCACAGACTCCAATCAATGACTTACTTTGTAGACTTGCTGAGTGTTTGTCCTTGATGCTGCTGTGCCCAAGGCTGCTGCTCCAGGAGCCAGGACACCAGGAACGCACCAGGCTGGCTATTCTCTGCTCTCCTCTGTCATACTTTAAGGACATGCTCAGTGCTGTTCAGTGGCTTTTGAAGGCACTGTCTACTCTTATAAAAATCCAGCAGCAAGACTTGGCAGTATGTATTCAGTGTTCCTGGAAAATTAGATGACAGTTCCAGAATTTCTCAGAAAACAGAATGATTTACAGTGGGTTCCAGTCTTGAGCAATCTGCAATTACAGCAATTAGATAAATCTCCAGGGTTTTATAGAGGAAAAAAAAATCTTCTTAAAATCTTCAACATACAAATAATTTTCTAATTCTAGCTGTGTTCACTAATAGTTGTGGCTTGGATCAGATAGATAATTCAGTCAATGAGTCTTTGATAGGTGAATTTTTTGTACATACAGAAGCTTCAAAATTGTTGAGAGCATCTAATGCTCCTACTTCTGCTTGAGTAATTGAGGTTGTAACTGAGTTGTAGGGCAGGACAATAGCAGTCAAGGGATGACAGCTTTTACATAGAAAGTCTAAACTCTACCTTTAAAATTTGATCCTTCATACTTCTATTGTCTTGCTGAAATCAGTCACCTTCCCCGTTCATTCCTCTAATAATGTGGTCAACAGAGTAGCAATCCCTAGTAGTAATGGAGATGAGAGGAAATGCTTAGAAGTTACTCAGCATCAAGATGACCACATTTTAGAAGCTAATCAAGGGTTATAAGATTGAATTTTAATCTCTCAGATATTGAGTACCATCCCTGAACTAAACACATTTTGGGCATCAGGTTGCCATCTTGGACCTCATTAGACAAATAAGTAGATTCACAAATTCTACTGGAAGAGATAGACATTGAATGGTTGGCAAATGAAATAATTGTGAACAATGGTAATAATCATGAAACAAATACAATAGGACAATCTGGCAGAGGGTGGGCAATCTGGACAGGGAAGATCAGAGAAGCCTCATAAGGAAGAAGACATGCCTAGTACAACATTAGAAAATCAGGAAGGGATTCCCCAAGCATTTAGGGGTAGTATGGTGAGCTGAAGAAGAATGTGAAGTATGAAAGGCTCAGACATGATGGATGGGGTTGATGGTCAGAAGAGGAGTATCAAGCTTACTCAAAACAGAATGACAGTCTCTGGGAAATTGTGTAAATACAAATAACTCATTGTTAGTAACTTCAAAGCCTCAAGGGCTTTAAACCTAGAAATTTTTCATTTCTCTTGTCAAAATGGACTATCAAGAATTCTGCCATCCATGCTGCCTTAGTTGTATGATAGAGGTTTCAAGGCTTATCATGGACTTCATGGGCAACATCATCTTTGTGGATATCACTTATCTTTCTTACCTCCAAAGCTCTTAATCCTTCTCCACACCTGGCTTCCATCTAGCCTTAAAGAAGGGATATAAACCCCTGACATTTTTGTTTTGCTTTGTTTTTTTTCAAGACAAGCTTTCTTTGTGTAGTCTTGACTATCCTGGAACTAGCTCTGTAGACCAGGCTGACCTTGAACTCACAGAGATCTGCCTGTCTCTGCCTCCCAAGTGCCGTGATTAAAGGCATGGCCAGTAAAAGCAATGGTGGTCATCAAAAATAAGGAAGGAAGGAAAACCCATTCAGCCACAACCATCTACACAGTATTCAATGGTGCATTAGAAATAGAATAGAAATAAAAATATGTAAATGTTATACTGTTACTAAGTTTACTTTATTACTGAACTTCAAAAGCAAAATTTATTTTAATTTTTCTTCAAGTTGAATTAAAGCCATACGTGATACTCAAAATGAACCACTTAGAAACTCTGAATTCTCCACAGCCACAGCTTGCTGCTGGAGATGTGATTGCAGAATGCAGCATTGGCGCTCACTGATTCCCAATAGTTGCTTCTTTGGGTTCTGTTTCAATGCGGCATTCCCAAAACTTCTCTAGTATAGGAGACTCTAGTACAGAAGGTAGTAACCTACAGACCCATGCCAAATTCACACTCTCTAACTGTGTTTGTAAATAACAATGTATTGGAACACAACCATGCTCATTCCTTTTTGTGGAACACAACCATGCTCATTCCTTTTTGTGTCCATGGTGGCCGTCGGGCTGCACTGCAAAGTTGTAGTCCTTGGATTCTACAGATTTGCTGACTCCTGTTCTAGAATACTGGTTGGTGGCAATGAGTCCCTTGGAAGGACAGAGCCAAGAGAGTCCTCCCGGATCAGTTAGTTGGTCTACTTTCCTCTTTTCTAAACATAACATTTTGTTAATCACACTCAGCTCTGGATTTCCCAGTGGCTATCCCTGATTCCTTTATATTTGGTCATATCTAGAGGGACTGAATGATGACATCATTGATAGCTTTTCAGTAAAAGATAAAATGATGTGACTAGTTAGTCAGTCCTTACTGTGCATTAAGTAGGTTCTGCTTCAAAAATACTCAGATAGGATAGGGAAATGTCCTAGAATCAATATAGCTAATAAGTAAGTAAAATACATATTATGTATGCATTATAGGTGTGTCTTTCTTATATTTTTGGTTGTGAGCCTAGCCTTTAACGGCTGAGCCATCTCTCCAGCCCAGGCGTGTCTTTCTTAATGGCTATATTTTTCTTTTGAACTTGTGTATTTCTTCTTAGTAACAATGTATTCTGAATATAATCCCTTTCTTACCACATAGTTTCTGTATTTTGTATTTCTTTGTGCCTAATCCTGTGATAGGTTCTCTGTATATGTTGTATAATCTATTGCTTTCAGGGAAACTGAGGCCTGTACATGTTGGCAGCTTTCCCGAGGTCAGGCAGCTTGTGGCAGAGTTGGGGTCAGGCCAGTGAGCTGAGTCCAAACCCCTGCCTTAGCTATTCTGCTGTTCCATGTTCCATGACTCCAAGGCACTGAATAGGGAGAGAACAGAACTGATTAATTTTTCTCCTTGATAGGATTTCATAAGCTGTCTATGGCTTATGGATTCCCGTACCCTACTTTACCCTCCTGCCTTTCCTTCCTCTTGTCACACCTTCTCCTAGACCCTCCCTACACCTGAGGCAGGTTTAGAACTCAGAATCCCCCTGCCTCTGTCTCTTGAATGCTAGGATTCTAGATGTGAGCCACCAGTCCTTGCCACACTTTAGTTTTCTTTCTTTTTATCATGGATGTTAGTACCCACTGATTTTTTTTAATATTCCATCCTGTGTACATTAAACTTTAGTAGTCACCTTTACAAATGACCATGACCCATTGTATGTTCATCAAGTCTTGTCACCTCCCCAGCCCCTTCTTAAAACCAAGTGGTTACTTCCATCCTATGGTCTCAACGTTTATAATGTTCATATAAAGACTAAACCATCTATTGGCAGGAGGTCATCCCTACCCCATGTGACTGGAGACAGGTGGACTGTATGTGAGGAGGCAGGCAGGTGGATAGCAGTCAGACAGACAGACAACAGGGAGAGCAGCAGGCAGGCATGCAAATAGGAGTTAACTGGATTGATAGAGGAAAGCAGGTGTGACTTCTCATGCAAATGTAGCTCCTTTCACAGCTGCTCTCCCTGCACAGATAGGTGTCACAGGTACTTAACAGTTAGAGAGGCATCATATTCACCTGGATGAAACATGCGGTCTTCAGCCAATTATTTCTTCGCATAGTGTCTTCATTCAATGACTTCCAGAGACAGCCTGTCTGTTTATAGTTAGTAAAAATGGACATGCCATACACTTATTTGTGATCCACTCTGGCCCTTTTAGTAACAAAGAGTAAAGTTGAAGTCACATATATTACTCTACCAAGGCCCTTAGCTTCTTGATACATCCTTTCTTTATTATGGCTTTCTGGAACTTTTTCTTATTTTCCTGCCTGACCATATCACAGCTGGAGGTGACTGTTTGTTCATGCTGCCATTACTGTACCTCAGGATTTCTTCATGAAGCGCTCTCACCTGTTACAGTTCTTTTAGTCATGACAGTTCTCAACAAGTGCCTGTGCCTGTCGTAGTAACCCATGTGGTCTTTAGGAAGCAATCCTACCCAACAGCCAGGCTCACTCTGACTCGAATCTCAGCAAATTCCAGCACCATCCTTTCTGAGACCCTGTGCCAGTGGGATCCTTATGCTTTTGAGAGTTCTTAATTGATTTGGGGGGGGGATTATTACACAAACACTATAAACAAAATAAAAAACTATCTATTGTTGTGAGGATACACTAGACAAGGGACATGTCAAGGTTTCATCACGAGATAAAGAACAGTGTACAGTTTAGAATTTGGAACTGCTTCTGAAATTTTCTTTGTAATATTTTCTGTCCCTTATTGACTGGGGGTACCTGCATTTGTGGACTAGACCTCACCTTAAACCCACTTCAGTTTTAGGGTTCATTCCTACTATGTTAGAACATTTTTCCTCCCTCCCACCCTCCCTCTCTTCCTCATTTGTTTGACAGAGCCTCACTATGTAACCTTGACTGGCCTGGATCTACTTGTATAGACCAGGCTGGCCTGGAACTCAGACATCCTTCTGCCTCTTCCTCCCCAATGCAGGAATTACAGATATGTGCCCCCAGCCCTGGCTAGAACATTTGTTTTGTTGTTCTTTGGACAATGAGAGACTGATTAAAAAGTTAGTTTTCATAGTGGTTGCCCTTTCTGGAAATATCAATCAACATGCTTGCAGCATAGCTTATGGCTCAAGAAAGTGTAAGGGCCGGGCGTGTTGGTGCACACCATTAATCCCGGGACAGGAGGATCTCTGTGAGTTCTAGGCCAGCCTGGTCTACAAAGTTAGTCCAGGACATTCAAGTATACACAGAGAAACCTTGTCTGTAAAAAAAAAAAAAAAAAAAAAAAAAAAGTTTTTTTTTTAAAAGAGAGAGTGTAGGGATTATGGAGTAAAGGAAGCTAGTTCCTCAGAGCCCTGATGAACGAGGTGTCACCTCAGACTCAGCCTGCTCCCAGAGGCACAGTGAGCAGGAAAGACCCATGTTTCCTGTGGAGGGAGAGATGAAATTTTGGGTCATTGTTAACCAAGTTGCCATTGCTTCACTACGACTTTTCTCTTGTCTACAAGTCAGTTTGGTGTTTTTAAGTTCAGTATGTTTGCAGGTTCTAATTTTTCTCATTTCTTTAGAACTTTGCTGGAGGAAAAGTAAATTTTGTATGAATGTCCTTTATTGCCAACATACTGAAACTCTTTCCATTGGTCTTTGGGTCAGGCTCTTGATATTTGAGGGATACGTGTATTTTTCCATCTTCACCGAGACGGAATGTAGCCTTTTAGCCTGTGCCATGGTGAATGTCAGAGAATCTAGAGAAACAACTTAATCCTCTGGGAACTGTCTTTACCTCGGATGGGTAAGGAGGAATTAAAAATAACCTATTGGGGACGTGGACAGGAGTCCTGGCCAGTTCCTCCTTCTGCACGTACACCCTGAGCCCTGCCCGCAGTCAGCCTGGGCTCTGCACTGTGGGGGCCCCAGCCTAGGCCTGTTCCCTGCTCAGGAAGGTGGGTAGTGGCTGGCTCTTGGTGATGGGTGGAGCCAGCTGGGCACAGAGGCCTGCAGTGATTTCTGTATTCCCAGAAAGTTTAAAATAGATTCCTGGTTGGGTACCTCTACTGTGCTGTAATTCTCCAAGTGTGGCAAACAGTACGCATGGCATCTGTGTTAATGGTTTGTGACACTGCAGTGAGTTGGGTATCCCTTCTTCTCTGGCACCTGGATGAAGCACGTGTTCATTGTGGTTTATTTTGACAATCTCACTGCTTGGGTGTAGGCGCTGTAAAACATCCTTAGTCAGCTACAGAAGGGGGTGGTGGTGCCTGGATAATTAGTCTCAATGCTTTGAATAACCAGACAAAGAAAAATGTTATGTTTTAAGTAGGCAATAATTATATATCAATTGACAAAAAAAATTAGTTACAACTGTTTATTTTAAAAATGATACATTTTAAGAGGGACCTTAAATTACTTCTTTTACTAAAGCAGAATAATTTAAACATGAGTTTATTTAACTTCCTATTTAAGTGTTTGGTCTTTAAGATAGTAACTGTTTCAATTGCATATGTATGTTCCTATACCACAGTCACATGGGACTTTTTAACTGCATGTTTCACAGCCCTCATGCTCATTGTACCTGTTTCTCCCCCTGAACAAGTAGTGCTTTGGCTTTGTGTCCTATTTGGCTGTGGCATGTTGCTTCAACAAGGCTTCTCTGCAGCTCTTGCCTCATCGATGAGCTCTTGCACTCTATGGAAAGGGTCCACTTGTGCTTCACAGCTATGTTTGTCAGTGCACACATTGACACCTTGGAAATACCCACCACAACTTGAATCCTAGAACTTGGACTCTTGGACTAGAAATATTTGAGCAATCGGAGCCGTCATCTTCACCCCTCCACTGGGCTCCCCAAGAATGACAGAGGAGGCAGGATACTATGGAATTAGTACGTAGCCTCCTCTGTTCTCAACTGTTCCATCTTGAGCAGCTTGGGATACTGTCAGCTGAGATCTTGCCTGAGTGTCACTCCTCTGGAGTCCTTTCACAAGGTTAACAGATATGTAGCTAGGGTCTCATTAACCTTTGAACCCCATTCTTGAAAAAGAAACCTTGGAAGGAGGAGGAAGACATTTCAAGCATAGCTGATAACAGGTAAGCAGGTAAGACTACCATTGATGTCCTGGGGTAGAAGCAGTTCATAATTTAGGAGGTAAAGTCTCTGAGAAGAGAAATGTTTTGCAACTTTCATAGTACAAAAGGTAAGGGCTTATGGTAGCTACAAATGACATGTATGTGAATAGTTTAAGTGCATTGTACTTAAACATACCACATATCTGTGTGTGTGTGTGTGTGTATACTCACTGCCACAGTCCTCCATCTTCTCTTGCAAGTGTCATTCCATTTGTTGACAGTATTAGAAGCACACAGCCTGGCAGCTGGACTCCTGTGATGGAGGCCAGCTGGCTCTTCCTCCTTGATGTCTGTTGAAGCTGGAGTGGCCCTATGAATAGCCAGGCTGTTGCCATTTATAACCACTATTCAGGCATGGAAGAGTATGTACACTGCTTATTAAAAAGAACAGTGAAGGCCTCCATGTTTTTCCCCTTGGCCCCTTGCCCACTACCACCTCTCCCCCAGCCCATATTAGGCTATGACAAAATAGGAGGCCATCTCCTCCAGGATGGACAGAGAAACTGCCCCCATGTTTTGTGACTGGACTGTTTAATCCCTCATCTCACTGCCTTCCCTGCAAACCCTCTGAAATAGGCAAAATTATTAGTGTTATTATCCGAATTTGTATAAAAATGAAGCTAGGATCCCTGGGCTTTTCAGGACATACCAAGCTAGGACAAGGTGACGTGAAGATGTCAACTTCTAACTCAAGCTGGGTTGGTGTAGTTTGATAGTCCAACTATCAAGGGTGTTGATGAAGACAGTAAAGGCAACCTCAACTGCCATCAATTGTACCAGATGACAAGAAGGTAGGGCATGGGACTCAAGCTTGGGGCTAGTCTACACAGCTTTCCTCTAATGGGCCACTGCAGCTTGAAAATTCTTTACAGGCGATCCAGTGGTAACTGATAGGGCTCAGGTCATTGTTCACATCTTCTTAGGATTTTTTTTTTTTTGAGACAGGATACCACTATGTACCCCAGGCTGGCTTTGAACTTGTGATCCCACCTGAGCCTCTCCAGCATTGGAGTTGTAGGCGTGGACTACACCCAGTTTACAATCCTGTTTTAACCATGGTTCTAAGATAAAGTCTCTTGGGAATATTTTTGTAAAATATGCAAGTCCAGTCTTAGAACTGAAGGAGAATATATTTGTCCTGTTTTCTAGGTAAGAAAATGGCCTGTACAGTGAAGTGTTAGCTCACATTACTTAGTTTGCCATACTGGTCGTTTAAAATGTTTGATTCTTGCCACAATAAGATTTTTTTTCTATGTGAAGGAGGAGGAGAACTTCTTGTGTCCCACACTGAGGAACCCAACCATCCTTCCTACTATGGAGGCAAGCTGGTTTCTCTTACAGAGAGAAGGCACTCTTTGACAAAAGTCCTGTGATTGGGCCTCTATGCTCCTTCATAGATTAGCCTCATGCTTTATTCAAAGACATGATAGAGTTTATGTCAGTTTCTGTCTGTTGCTTTGATAAAATGCCCTAACAAAAGCAGTTTATATGAGAAATGGTTATTTGGTTTACAGTTCAACAGGGAACAACAGTCCATCACAGCAGGGACAGCAAGGCAGCAGGAACATGAGTCTGCCTGGCAATAAGGAACAAAGTTACCACATTTTATCCATAGACAGGAACCAGGGAGAGGAAAAAATAGGAATTGATACTAGTGACCCTCAAAACCTGCCTCCAGTGACACACTTCCCCCATCAAGGCTCCATTATCCTAAAGGCTCCATAACCTTCCCAAATAGAGCCACGAGAGGAGGAACAAGTACTCAAGCACATGAGCCTAGGGGTAGGATGGGATGGTTCATATTCAAACCATGACAGATATTAAGGAAGTATTACCTTGAACCATCATCACCTTGAACTTTGGCATGTTCCGTCTCATACCTGCCCTCTGAAGAACAATCACACCTGGTCCAGGTAAGCTCTGGGCCAACCTCATTCTGCCTCTAGGTTCTTGGCTATGAGCTGCCATTTATCCTTGGCCCTCTGCCCTCTGCAGGGACTTAGAGATGAGGAAGAACCACTACCAAGGATTACATCACCCTAAACCCTGAGGCCTTATTCCTGATCAGTCAGGACAGTGAAAGTCCTTTCCAAGTTCTGACATTATTGTTGAGCAAATTCAAGGAAGGGGCATACCTTCCTTCTGCTAAACTAGGGGCAGAATGTGGGCATATTGTGTGCCTGCTGTGTGCTTGCTACTCTAATATGAAGGCAACTACGTCCAGTTTACTGTTCTAATTGTGTGTTTGAGGCTCCGGCTTTAGTATAGATGTTACAGGGGTTGTGGAACCAAGAAAGAACACATAAAGCCCAGAACTGAAGAATCTAGGTTCATTTTGATGGCACTGCTTCTGTGGTGATTCCTGTTTCAGAGAAGGCAAGTGGAACTGTGAGATTTTTAGAGGTTATCCCTACAACTAGAAGACCAGAATGCCTAATGATGTCTTTCCAAGGTTGAACTCTGCTCTTATTAACATGCCACATTGTCTTTTTATTAACTGGTTCCTGGCTCCTTTATATTTGGGGAGATGAAAGTGATAGGAGAAATATTCAGAGAGTAAAAACCTGGAATTTCCTCATTTTCCAAAACGTTAAGTCATGGGGCCAGAATTTCTTGAGGTCAGAATCAAAATATTTTTTAATTCGGTTTAGAAGTGTGTTGTATTCCAATTATATTCAGGCCCCAATTTTGCCTTAACTGATAGCCTTGTATACTTTAAAGGTTTTACTTGTCAGTCTTACTGATTGGATATTTATGGGATATGAGTAGTATAGGTTCTGCAGGTACTTCCAGTTTCCTGCTTGAAGTTACTGTAGAGCTCAGTAGACTAGAGTGGTACATACTGACAAATTACCCTTAGGTAATTAAAGGTGGAAGTTCTGGTGTCCTTTCAGTTGTCTTTTCACAAGGGAAGTGGTTTGTTAAAGTTGAGGATGCAGGAGGTGGTAAACAGAGAAAAAAGATTGTAGCAATGGTGGATTGAATGTGATTAAACAGTAGAGAAGTGGCAGTGGAGCCCATTGGAAGTTCTAGTGGGAGCTGTGGAGGTAGAGTACAGCAGTGATTGAAGTAGAGGGAGCAGTGGAAGAGATGGAAACAGTGTAAAAAGAGGAACATAAATGGTAGAATTAAAAGTTACAGAAGAAGCCGGGCAGTGGTGGCGCACGCCTTTAATCCCAGCACTTGGGAGGCAGAGGCAGGCGGATCTTTGCGAGTTCGAGGCCAGCCTGGTCTACAAATTGAGTCCAGGACAGCCAGGGCTACACAGAGAAACCCTGTCTCGAAAAACCAAAAAAAAAAAAAGTTACAGAAGAGATAAGGGTGGAAGAATGCTGGAGGTTATAGGTGATGGAAGCGGAGGAGACACTGGAAGAGGAAAAGTTGATCAGTTAGTAAATGGAGGATGGATGGTGGGGGTTGTAGAGGGAGGTGATGGTCGAGAAGGTGGAGGAAGATGTGGCGTGAAGCAGTGATGGGTCGTACAGGAGATGTGGTGGAAATGGTGTAGCAGTGCTTGTAGTGGAAGCAGCCACCAGCCTTTGCTCTGAGGAGCTTTTGTGGGCATGGTCACACTGAATCTCCACCACAGCCCCTGAGGTTGGGAGTCTTCTCCAAGGTCACGCAGCTGCTCGTCGGCAGACACTGGAGAGCCAGTGTCCTTCACCTTCATGCAGAACCACCTCCTGGATGTGGGAATCCCGGATCTAAAATCAGGAATAAAACTGAGTTGGCAAAGACATTTTATTTTGGGAAAACCATTTGTCAAGATTGACAGGCTCTGGACGCGAGGTTTCTTTGGAGGGTGATGGAAATAGTCTAAAATTAGAACTTGGTGAGGGTTGTAGTCTCTGTCTTGGTATCAGCACTCACTAGATGGTACATGTACAACAGAGGAAGCGGATGTTGTGTAGTCTCAGTGTAGGTGTTTTAAAATATGAAACATTGACAAACTCTACCATGAATAACTGAATCTGATATCTGTGTGTCTAACATAGCAGAATGGGCACTAAAGTTAAGCAACTGAATATTTTTTTTACTGATCCTGTCAAAAATAGCTTCCTTTGGAACTAGTTACATTGAAAAAATGACAAATGTGGAGTACTATGGCTTTTCTGTGCCTTTTAAGAAGTTATAATAGTTAGGTTAGTAGAAATATTTAAGTGAAAATGTGACTGTATACACATGCATGTGTATACACACACACATCTTCCTATCACATATATATTCATGTTTGTACACAGATATGTATATATGAGAAAAATTTTCTGAAGTGTGGCCAGCAGTGGTACAAACATTTTCATGTTAGACCCAGCAGCTTATATAAAGAGAATTATGAGCAAAAAGTGTAATTGAACCATTGCAGATAACAAGTATTGCCCTCGCTCTTGATAAAGACGGTGGCATGTTGAGCCTTTCTTCTCTCCTTCGGGCTCTTGGGAACTGTTCTGCCCTGGGCTTTATGCTGAGGTGACATAAGTCTTCGCTCTTCCTTTCTTTGCCGTTACATAGTTATAAAGCATGCAGCATCTAAATAGGCAGGACCATGTGGGACAAAAGCATGGCTCCAGCTCATTTGTAGTGAGAATTACAGCCAAAGAGGCAACTGATTTTGTCCATCTTACTAGAGGAGAAACCAGAGTGCCAGGATTGCAACTTTCACCAAGTTGTCTGATACTGCAGGGAAAATCTATACAGTGACATCTTCTGTTGTAAAAACAGACAGGCTGACACCCATGGATTATGCACTGGACACCTGGACAAAGTCCCTTTGTTCCCTCCCTCCGCCTTTGGGCTGGTGGGCCACCAAATGGTCTGTTTTCAGAAAATATTTAAATGGGAATGAATATGAACATTCTCTGGACATGGCAATCGTAAATTGTAAAGAGGCTCCATGGTTTTTAACATTAATTTGTTTAAAAAAAACAAAAATAATCATGATTGGTTTTGTATGTTCTGTAATAGGCTACATACAGAAGTTAGATAATGGGTATCTGGCACTTGAAGGGCATTGATGAGAAGTGAGGATGACTTGCTACCTTTAGAATGCAGGTAACAGAGCAGTAGATAGGCTTGTACATAGTTGTCACTGGGCAGCAGCCTTATATATTAGATTTTTCCATTTGAATCTTCTCACAACTTTAACTGCATTTGGAGTAACACAATAATACTCAGCACTGCTAAAGTCTATGGACTATCTTCAGAAGAATCACCTGGTGGACACTCCAACATGGTGGGGCCAGCCATCGCAGCTGATGTCCCCAAGTGGGCAGATGGTCAAGGGGTAGTTACAA
>CAJQZJ010001041.1:404956-540622 GCA_907164525.1 Lophiomys imhausi
CGCAGCTGATGTCCCCAAGTGGGCAGATGGTCAAGGGGTAGTTACAAACCAAGACATTCTGTAGGGATGAGAGCTAGTGGGTAGGTGGTCAGTACACAACAGGTACTGGACTTTCCTCTGGGTCCCACACCTACCTCTGCTACTTTTCCTTCCCTAAGTCACTTCACCAAGCTTTGAAACACCTGGGCTTTTGTTCGGTAGAATAGAAGAAATTAAACTTCCTGTTCACTAGGCTAGGCACTCAGCAGTGTGCTGGGGGCAGAAGGAAGAGAATTGCTTAGAGTCCCTGAGAACATTCAGAAGGCCAGCAGGTGAGCCCCAGTCTTTGGCCAACAAGAATTCCAAAGGGGCCCTCACACAGCACACTGATATATGGCTTATGAAACAACACAATCAAGTCCCCTTCCAGCCCTTGTCCCTCCCTGGCTTACGTTGCCCCATTGGCCACCATTTCTTGAACCTAAAGGTCCAGGGATCTGATGGTGCAACCCGGGCAGTCTTGCTGTCCTGACTGAGAGACTAGAATGGAGCTGACCATCTTCAGTGTCCCTTTTCATCAATTTCAGGGTTTTGTGTGAGTCCCATTCCACCATTTAGAGCAGTGTCCCAGATTGGGCCACCCAAGAGAGGGTGGGCTTTTCCTGTTCCATTTTCACAAAGGCATGTTTCTATTCTGATCTGCTTGGCAGGTCAGGCTTGGACTTTAGCAAGTACTTCCAAAAACCACATGGATCTGAGAATGTCCAGCATTAACTAAGAAAGTGCCCTGTAGCACTTTAGGTAAAGAACTTTTGGAACACACTCCTAACCCTCCCATCTTTTTCTGGAGGCAGACAGCATAGTAATTAAGAACCATAGTCTAAAAAGTATTTGCTGTTAGCCTGTCCTTCAAAGAAGACTCCTAGCTTTCCTCTCAAGTCCCTGGGCCTCCCACTTAGGCAGACTGTGCCCACAAGGCCACCCTCTCTTGCCCTTGCCCAGTTTTATCTTCATGAAGGCCAGGAGGCTAGGAAGCAGACACACAGATAAACAGAAACTAACCTGAAGAGGAAACCTTTAGTCTGGCCCTGCTGTTCATTCCCTTGCTCCTGGCAGCACGACATTGTTTGCCTCAGAATGGCGGGCAGACATTTGCTCTTGACATTCTGTATATCAATGCCACAGTCAGTAGGTAACTTTACCCCTCTGCCTTTGCGGGGTTGATTTCATTTTACAGATGCTGTAATTTTTAATACACAGATTGACTGTTCCTAATTGAAAAGCCTGAAATCTGAACTTATCAAAAATTAAAAATTTTAGGATAAAAGAGAGAGAGAGAGAGATCAAATTTAGAAAATGTGCTCCCTAACCTTGCATACAATTAATAAAAGTACTACATAAGTTAACTGTGAGGAAAAGGTGTGTATGAAACATAACTGAGTTTTTGTTTAGACTTGAATTTCATCCCTAAGATCTATCTATCGATCTGTCTATGCACACATACTCCAAATGCATATTTTTTTTAATGTGGAAAACTGTTGGTCCCAGGCACTTCAGCTAAGGGTCACTCATCTTGAGGTAAGTCCTCTTGGCTTCCCACTGGAACAGACTTCTTAATTTTCAAAGGTATCTCTCTTATTTTCATCTGGGGATTTTACAAATGCATGCAGTTCTTAGTGAGATTTTATGTTTATATCACATTTTAAACAGTGCTTGGTGCATGATGAGTGTTGCCAGATAAAGTAGAGAATGCCCAGCAAAACTGTAGGTAAGCAACAAATAATATTAAGTGAAAGTGCAAATATGTTGCATACTTATACCAAATAATTTTCTATCTGAAACACAGATTTAACTGGGCATGCTGTATTTTTATTTCTAGATCTACTTTAGATGTTTGTTTGCAAGCTACTTATCTTTTAAGTAGGTACTGTCCCTATAGCCCAGTGTGCTTGTGATTTCTGAGATTTCTCAAGGAAAATGGTGTGCTTAGTAGGTAAATGAGTCTCAGAATTAAGTATTCGCAGTACATTCCCAGATGGTATCAGGTAGGGACATATCTATGGGCAGGGGTGTATATTTAAGCACAATTGTATGAGCTGGCCCACTAGAACCCAGTCCCTTGCACTCTGGGAAATAATGGGTTTGTATATCTTGGTACACTTTCCCAATGTTCATATGAATTGCTTCCAAGCTCGTGATCCAATATCAGTATATCCATTAGTGATACTTCTTATTCAAGGACTATTTCAGGTGAGACATTTTAATATTTCAAAGAAACCTTAAAATTAAAGTCATGTCATGGATTGATTTTGAAAAATGTATTCTTAGACAATTTTATCATTGTACAAACATCATAGAGCTCTGTAGTTATACAGAGCTAACTTATTGAGGTCCTTCCATACCTGGGTTGTATGGTATGGCCTCAATCAGACATACATCCTGACCTGAATGAAGCTATGTGCTCTGCAACTTTTCTAAAGCTGTATTAAATCTTTCCTGGCTCAGAACTTTGCTTGGAAGAAAATGACTAAGATGTTCATGTAAAAGAAGCGAGAAAGGAAATAATCTGTTGATGATAAAACCTATTGGCAGGCTGTGTGAGTGGAAAATGCAGGGTGTCAGCCCAAGAACAGACAGACATACGGAACTGATGAGTAGGAAACTGAGAAGGATGTGTGTGTGTGTGTGTGTGTGTGTGTGTGTGTGTGTGTGTAGGATTTAATGTGTGCACAGCAACCTAGAGCAGGGAAAAAGAAGGAAAGATTGGATGACAAATAATGCTGTAGCTTACAAGTTATTTATTGTCCTTAGGCTCATGTTAAGGGTTTGCTTTTCTGGGTGGCACTGCTAGGAGGTGGTGGACTATTCGAGAGGTCAGGCCTTGGGAGAGATGTTTAAGTCCTTGAGGGTAGGGTCTGTGGCTTTTTTTTTTTTAACTTTCTCAAAAGTCTTGACCATGAGGTGAGCAGATCACTATAGACTCCCTGTCATTACCACCTGGCACACATCTAGGTGTCCAGAAGCACTGAGGCCAACCAGCTGTAGACCAAATCTATAAAACTGAGTCAAATTGAACCTTTTCTCATAATAAGTTTATTATCTCATGCTTTTGTTATAGTAACAGAAAACTGGCTGATACAAGTTGGTTGGGTGACATCTGTGAAATCTCTCCCTTCCTACCAATGACCAAAATAAATGTCAGATACATGAAAGAGTAGTACATCAAGTCAGAAAGAAAATTAAATTCAAGTAGATTTATTTTTTTCTCAATAAAATGAAAAACTTTTTAAGATGAAAACAAATGGTCAGTCAATTTAACTACATTGGATACAATACTTAAGAATCAAGAATTTAACAGCATCTAAAGTCAAACAAGGTGATTAAAGCATTTGCTCCAACCGAGATTAGACTTAGTTTCCTAACACAAATATTTTGGGCCGCTGACACAGCTGTAACACAGCACTCTGTGTTGTAGGCAAGCCTTCACAGTTGTTACTTTGAGGTTCAGTAGTTTTTATTCGTCAGCTACTTGACTGAAGTCCAATAACTAGCACCCAGACCTTACCTGCTAAACAGCCGGACTGTGATTCATTCACAAATTCTTTGGGTTGGAAATCTCTTGTGGCCTCAGGAACTAGGGTAGTGTAGTTGGCTCCATCTAGTTGGTCTAACAATAGTTTGAAAGAAAGAATATGGAAGACTCATAAACTTCTAAAAAACATTCAGTCTTAAAGGTCTGCATATGAAAACCACCATTTAGTTTCTGTAATTGGGAAGAAAATAATTTCCAGAAACTGGTCACAATCCTGGCTACTTGCCATGTTACAAAACCATCATTTCCTCTTCTGTTCAAGGCAGAAGACAAATTGAGTGAAGAAGAGCTTCACAGTTAGAACTGGTAACATAAGCCTATAATCCCAACTACTAGGGAGACCGAGGCAGGTAGGTGAGAAGTTCAAAACCTGCTTGGGCCTATATCTATAGTTTTGAAAAGTATGCCCATCTTTCTGGTCTGTTTTTCTGCTTCCAGAAATCTTAAGTAAATAATCAGAATGTGACCATCCTTATATGCCCAGAGGTATTTGTTTGTTCTTATTTATGTTACCTGAGAGTTAAATCTACTAGAATTGGTCTACTAGACTAGCTGTGAATGACAAAAAGATATATTTTAAGATTAAGACTTTTTTTTTTTTTTGGTTTTTTGAGACAGGGTTTCTCTGTATAACAGCTCTGGCTGCACTGGACTCACTTTGTAGACCAGGCTGGCCTCGAACTCACAGAGATCCGCCTGCCTCTGCCTCCCAAGTGCTGGGATTAAAGGCGTGCGCCACCACTGCCCAGCCAAGATTAAGACTTTTTAATCCTGTTGGTTGAAGGTGGTTGCAGGATGGAACAAATAAAAATAGTTTGTACAACCTGACTTCCACATTGTCCAGTCATGCATTACAAGCTGCAGAAATCACTATATATATATATATATATATATATATATTCTTATTTATTTGTATTTATAATATCTATATTCCTACCACTATAGGACTTAGCATAATTTGAATTTTATATACATATATTTCTATAGTTTTAATGCAGTTTGTTTTTTAAATATAGAAAAGGGGGAGAAGAATTGCTGTTACATAACAAAGAGATAATTGAATAGGGAAATATTTCCCTTGGAATCGCAGAAACTAGATTGACCTACCCCAGAAGGCGAAAATCTGCTTAATTTGGGGCTTGGGGAAAAAACATCTTCTGAAACAGTCTCAAGAGTCCAGTTGCTACTTCACCACTACACTGCAGCATTTTTTTGAAGGGGGAAGGTGCACAGACAGACAGACAGACTCAGACTAGGCAGACATGCCCTTGCCCCTTAGATGTCATAGATTTCAAACCACTTTGTCTCCTATATAATAAAAAGTCTTGTTAGTCAACTCTCTGTTACTATAACAAAATTATCGAGATAATCAACTTAATAAGCATACATATGCTGACAAAAAAAATTTTAAAGAATATTTGAAATAAGATGGGCTAAGTCCTTTAGTATGTGATCAGAATGAGGTTTATTTTAACTTTTTTCTTCATATTTTAACAAATTCTAAAGAAATGTATTTCCTTTTAGGGGAAGGAAGGTAAGTACCAGTTTTTAGGATTTTGTTTTAATTTCTGTGTATTTTTCTTCAGAAAGCTGTGAAAGCAACTTGCTTTCCTTTGAAGTATATATCCTGTGGGTGAGCTGGCCTTTGGTATCTCTTCCCTGGGGTGCCTCTCTTACATCCCTTCCCCATTGGCAATGCTCCAAAGCCCAGTGGATTATACCTTAGCACCTCACTTACACATTGGTGTGTTTGTGACCCAGGAAAATTTAGTTTCAGTCCCAGATTCCATTTTATAAGTGATCTTTTCACAAGGCTCTAGGCAGAAAAGATGCCTACCGAGACACATTCAAACAGTGAAGCGTGGTCACAAACCCATGTCCTACCGCTCTGACACCTTTGTGAAAACAGTGTGCTCCTTCTAGGCCATTTATGTGATTGGTTAGGAAGGACTGAGTAAGAGGTATGTAGCCAGATTGCCCGTGTACTACTCTATGGGCAGCCCCAGTGCGCTGGGGATGGTGATTGACCTGTCCGTGCTACCTGTGTGCCCTCTGTCAAACTGCACCCCAACCTGGAAGAACAAGAACTCAAGCACACCATGCTTACTTTTGAGATACACTACTGAGTTTTGCTCAGTGAATTTAATAGAGTAACAGACCTGTCATTTAAACCATGAGTTCAGCTCCAGTTCAACCAAGAAATACATATAAGTAAAGATCAAAGAGTAACTTACAGAAATTTAAGAAAATCAGGCCAGCATGACTTCTCTGTTTTTCATTACCTTTCCTGTTCATATTGTTGGAGTTGCTACAGTCCTATAAACAACTTCTTACCAGTGGTCAATTCCCAAGAAACTCAGCAGCCCTTGCAGCAGTCCATTTTCTGTTGTGATTAACAAGATGCTACCAGCTGGGTAAATTATAATGAGTTTTATATTTGCTCATAGTCTATAGAATCACATACTGAAGCATTTGTTTCCTAACAATTACAGTTTAGTTGGTTGAATAAATAGGGACATAATCAAAAGCATAGAAAGCCAACTGTATATTTGAACATATCCTTGACACCAACAAAGTAGGATTCTAGTGCTGTAGCTGCTTGGCTTACGGGGAGCAATGAGTAGGTACAAGGTTCATCAGCTGTAGATGGCCACTACCCACTCTATGATTGTCCTGCTTAATAAGTTTTTGACACTATGATTGTGTATAAGCAATATGCATTCAGCATAGACATTTTGAATTTTAAACTTGGATCATTTCCTGGACTAATGCTGTGTTCTGTGACACTGTCTTGCTATGCTGAGGGGTGGATATGAGCCACAGCTCCTACTGAGCCTCACGGTTCAAGAGAAATAATAAGTCTCTGTAGTGTGCCATATCTCAAGTACAATGTAGAGTTGGGTGGATATGTTCAATGCACTTTTCACTTCAGATATTGTGTGTTTATGGGAAACGTATTGGGATGCGATCCCACTGTAAGTAACAGGGAATCTGTGCTCCGCCTGTGACTATATATTAATGAGTAAGCTTAAATGAACATTCTGTGCTTTTGGCACAATTCAAAAACCTTTCTCATTATGGAAGCAGTACATGTGTTTTCAGAATGTTCACAGACTACAGATGAGGAAGAGGCTGATGACATCTAACTACCAACTGTTAATCTCTGCTCTTTTTCTGTAAGCATGCATATATAAATTGTGTATTTCTACCCATATTTTAACGTTTTTTCCACTGGCTTGTGGTGTTTCTGTGAAGATGTTTTTCTAGAATTTTGTATCTGCTGTTTTAATTTTTGCCTAAAACTTGGTCCTCACTCGACATATCACTAAGCTCCTCACCCTTTGCAAGGAGCTCTCTGTGATCCCTCTCTGGATGTTTCTGACCCAGGAACACCAAGGTTGGTTACTAGCAGTTCTAGAAAGTGCCATGTGCTCCTCAGAGAGTGTTGATTATTGACATTCGTTGCCTGAGCTGAGTAGTCAACAGTTGTCCTTTTTAAATTACTATTCATGAAAATCTAAAACAAAAACAAGAGGAGTGGCTCCAAACCCCTTTGAGAACAGATTCCAATCGCTGTGATTGGTTTCCCTTCCACAGTACATTCTCAACTGGTACTTAAAACTTTAACAAAGAATAAACAACTAGAGAGGAAAGAAGGAACTGGTGGTGGGTGCAATGCCTTCTTTCACTCTATTGTCTCTCTCTTTTGTTTTTTAGGACAAAGTGGGGCAGTCATCTTCTAAACCACAAAACCTAGCAAGGTCTGGGTTTTCATCACAATCAAGAAGCCAACCAGGTAAGAAATGACTAACTTTGTAACTACTTGAGAGTTTCATAGTGGTCCTTGATAATCATGGGGTTTCAGTAGAAAAATGAAGGTAACTGAGTCTTTAGTATAAAATGTACTAAAATCTGGAAACTATGCTCATCCTCCTGTGCACTGTACATCAGTGTTAGAATGCTTATAATGCCTGGTACAGCATGATACTATTGGAACACTTGTCACACTGTTATTTAGAGGGGGCAATGACAGAAAAAAATTGGCATATGTTTAATATGGGTGAAATTTTCCCCAGTATTTTTTATTTGTGCTTGGTTGAACCTATAAATGTGACTCCTAGGGATACAGAAACCCAACTGTGTTTCCTAAAATGTTCTTGGTATTAATTGACTAAGTTTCTAGAATCTTCTGTTTCTCTTAAGACCAATACAATCTAACATACATAGAATTACATATTTCCTTTCAGTGAGCAAACTTCAGTGAGTCAAAGGTTAAATTCTGTTTCATGTAAGTTATCTGGGATTCACCTCTCACTGGAGTCTACATAAAGCCAACTGGCCATTGCCTGTTGAGGTTCCTCCACAGGAGTTCCTCTCTTACCTTTAAGGGTCCTTCCACCTTGGGAACTGCTGAATTTATTGTTGAGAACCTTCACAGCAGAATCCTCTGCATTTGGGCTTTTTGTATTTTTCAGTTATGCTAGTTTTACATGTTTGTACTCTAGATATATCTCTTCCCTTTTCTCATGCCTTCTATATTGTTAAATTTCTGAGAGGGTCACTATGGGGAAGAAGGAAATGTCTCTAAGTGAATACAAAAGTACTTGGTAAATTAGATCTAATAAATGGAAGCTCTGATCAAGAATGAAGACCTGATCCTGACATGAAGCTAGAGAAGTTGCACAGGGCCCATTGATGGAGCACTGGTGAGTATAAGTCCAAGAAACCACATGGTTTTCAGCTGGTAGGTCTTAAAGTAATCAGATTTTTTAAAAACTGTTTAATGAAAAAGAGGATGACATTTAGCAAAAAAAGTAAATAAATAAACACTGAGGTGTACCATGCAATCAAATAACTGTTTTCTCAAGCATTAGGCAGTTCATAAAAGAACCAGGATTGTCTGTGACAGAAAAACTCAGGTTCACACTTCAGAAAATTTTCAAGCGATAAATATAACAAATTTGATATAATATAAAGATAATATAAATGGAAGAGAGCCTGTTTGTTAGGACTGATTTGAATTTTACTTCAGTACACCACCACATCACTGAAAAATGATCTCACTGAAGTTGAACTATTCTTGGTCTTTGTGTTAATGTTCACATTGAAGTCTGTGTTTAACCAATTCATCAGAAAATCTATGACCAAACAAAGAATTCTTAACAGCTTATCTCTTACCTTTCGTCTTTACTTTATATTCTTAACTACTCCATGGACAATGGGTAGGGTTGGCTTCCTGAGGGCTCCTCTCACTTTCTTATGGAGTGTGTAGCAGCCAGTGGAAGCTAGCTCTCTGAGTGCCACAGCACCCAAATGGGGCTTACAGGGAAAAGGATCACATTCTCATATTGAATTCAACTGCTTATTGCCCTCAGAGAGTTTTAACCTTATGCACCCCCATGACATTGACTGCTATTAGTCCTCCTCTTCACACAGCATGTAAAATTGGAAAAACCAAAGGAGAACCAAAGAAAGGCATGGCAGTGCAGCCACAGACCAATAATGACAAACAGATTAGTCCAAAGTTATGAAGTCAAGGAAGGTCTGAAGGGAAGAAATAAATGTTCTAACACACTATGAGACCGATAACCAACTTGGACACAATAAATGTCAGATAATCTGATATACTTTCAAATCACTGAGGGAAGGTAGCTATCCATCTAGAATTTTATACCAATGTATCCTTTCTAGTAAAGGTACAGTGAAACTTTTTTCAGGCAATTCTTCAGAAAACAAGTTGCTGGCAAGCTTCATTCAAAGAATGATTCAGGACTGGAGAAACAACTCGGTGGTAGAGTTTGTGCTTAGCAGGCAGATGCCCTGAGTGTGATTTCTAGTATTGAAAAAAGTTACCAAAAGTGGTACTTCAGGAATGGGGATAGGAGTGCTGAGGGGATCAGGGCAGGCAGCAGATTGTGCAGTGGAGAGAAACTAGCATGGTGTTGTGAATGAAATTCCATGCAAATGGTTGAAACAGGGCCGAAGCAAATGCCACATATTCAGATATTGGGAGGAGAAGTAAAATGTGGAACAACTTGTGAAACAGTAAATTTAATTATGTATTTGAAAATACTAAATGCAACTAAAAGTTGACTATACTTACCAAAAGAACACATATATCTATAGTTGAGTTAGCAGGAAAAAAATATGAGAATATACATCTTTTTTTAATCAAATAATGTCATTTAAAAAAATAAGACATGAAAGGAAAAATGAAGTGATACATATCATACAAGATAGGGTAATTGCAAGTATGTCCATAATGGTATCTACCAACTCACATTCACCTCAAACCTTACACCCACCAGATAGTCTAGGCTCTTCTCTAAACCTGTGTAACTTTTTGAAAAGTTGACCATATATGGAAAGTTTCAGTGGATTTTAAGCAATCCATTTCACGCAAGCCTTGTTCTTTGACCTAGTGTGATTAGATCAAATGTCAAAACAAAATACATAAACATGTTTGTAGAAACTTTAAAACACACTCTTATTTCACTCACGGCCTACACAGGAAATCATGCTGGAAATGCCGGTCATTTAGAATGGAATGGACATGACTACATGGCAACTAGCAAGAGTGTCATACTGCTGAAGTGGTGTGTAGAACTTAACTTCTGTGTTCCAGAAAGAAAAATCAGTGAAGGTAGAAGAATTTACAGCCAGATTCTTAACAGAAAGGAAGTATGCGGTTCATTCAAGGCAGGTAGATGTAGAACTAAAGCAAACATCTAGAAATGAACACACTGTGTGAAAGTAAGTACCACGGAGAGAAGTGGCAAAAAGGAAATGCCTGCAGCTACAACCAACTATACTTGTAGCTGGTGAGGGGGATGACATGAACCCCACTGCACATTCTATCCTGGTGTCAAGTTAAGGCCTACTAATTAGCCAAAAGTGAAAACTAAACAAAAAAAAAAAAAGTCTTTCTTCTATTTGAATAACAAGAATAAACTAGAAGTACAAGTCTTAATGCTTTCAGGCTAAGACAGAATTCGTTACTAAGACTTCACATGACCCTACAGAAAAATAGTAAGTTTTCATACATGTATCTTTGTACAAATAAGCCAAATGACATGAAACACAAAATGGTACTTCAGCCAGGGGATGGGGTGAGGTGAACAATGCATGTAGCTTGCATAGTATTGCTGTCTTCTGTCTTTAAAGAAGAAGAAGAACTATAACTCTTATGTTTAAAAAAAAAAAAAACAATGTCAAATAGAAAAGGTAGCAAAAAGCCTGGACAGGCAATTTGCAAAAAAACATCAAGCATGCTGTCTTCCTTCTGATTCTGGACACTCATTTCACATGAAAACTAAGGAAACCAACTGAGTGGAAATCAAGGAAGCCGATGCTCTGAGGGAGGTTTCGGGGAACACAAGGGCACAGTCCCTCTTTCAAGTGTGTCCAAGTGCAATGTTCATCTTCCCTCTTGGCACACACACAGCACTTGGGAGTCTGTGGTGAGCAGGCCCAGGATGTGCAGCTCTCCGGCAGTGCAGTACAAAGGCCATTCCCTTCCTGGGAGAGAGTGGATCAGTTTGACTCCAGGCAAGCATGGAGTCCCACAGGCACCTTCAGGGTGCCTTCCCAGGGCTTTCCCCAAACTACCATCCTCTTCTCTTCCCATCCCACACCCAGAACCAACTTCAATGTATGAGGTTCTTGGAATATTTAGCTGAATAGGACCAAGACACTATACTGTTCCTTTGTGCTTCCTTAATTTCTGATACAGATGTTGGGATTGCAAATATGTGGGACCCAGGTTGCCAGTTCTTTACAAGGGACCTAATGTATAGAATAAAAGATTAGCCGTGCCTTTCCTTGACCTCTTACTTCTCTCTGGCAAAGAGGATTTGTCGTTCCTGTTTGATTATCTCATTCCTAACATAAGCTGCTTATTTTTATGTGGCAGTTACTAAAAACACTCCATGTATTTCTTAGCAGCACCAACAGGAAGAGTCATACTTTCCTTCAAAAATGGCTCATTTTCTAATACTTAAAAACTACTCTCAGTAATTTCTAAGAAATACTTCTTCATTACGGAAAAAAATACAAAACTAAATTTGTCATTGTAGCCATCTTGTGTATAATTCAGTGGTGTTCATTTTATTCACAATGTTGTACAGCCATCATCATGCTCTATTTCCAAAACTCCCTTAGCACTCCAGCAGAAACTCTGAGCCAATTAAGCAACAAATCCACCTACCTCTTGTAGCCCCTACTCCATGTGCTCTCTCATGAAATGAGAATTTCAAGGTTTGTCTGCGCTAGCTTATATTATCTTCTCATATCTTTTATTACTAAATAATATTCTTCTATGTTGACTTCCATTTGCCACTGGATAGACATTTATTTGATTTGCTTCCACCTTTGGCTCTTGTGACCATTAGCATGAGAGTGTCTAAATCTCTAGATTTCAAGTCTCATGGGCACATAATTAGGAGTAGAATTGCCAGAATTTTCCTCACTTCTGTCCTAATGTTTAACACCTTTGTTAGAGTCAGGATGTTAGAAAGTGGGAGAATCATCTCTAGGTCTTTTCCCACAAAATCTCTAGTGTCCATGTTCCTTCCGCATTATGGAAAATGAAACAGCTCTTGTCCTATCAGATGATGATATTTGTACATCATGCTGATTGTTCAGTAATATCACATAGCATGAGGAATTATAAGCTGTTAGATTTGACGTGATTTCTTGCCTCTGCCTTCTACTTGTGTGTTTATGTGATTGCTCTGTTCTAAAAATAGGTTGTAGAAACAAGTGAGAACTTGTGATTTATGTTTTAGTCCATCAAATCCATCTCACTATCCTCTGAGATAGAATTGTTACTAGGGTCACATTTACAGGGAGGAAATAGGCCAGAGGTGGGTGCAATGTCCAGACCCTACCCTTTGTGAGTGCCAGAGTTAGACTTGAACCCAGGCTGGTAGACTCCAACCTCTGAACCTTTTGTCCCTCTGTTCTTTCTGGCCTCCATATTGGAACTTGATCTTTATCTGAATCCACCACTGTTTTCCTTCCTTTTTGATTCTTGGGATGTTTCAGTGGTTCACACTGAGATTTTTGACAGTGGGCTTCGGAGCAGTTGAGAAAATGACTTGCCTGCTCTCACCTCTGCATTGTGCACACTGACTTCCTCTTCCCTCCTTCCCACTTTGAAGATCATTTATCTTCATAAGGAAGATGGGAACAAAAAGGCATTGAGGAGTTTGCATTCTTTGGCTTTGGCTAGTGTCAATCAAGCAGCTAACCTCTTCCTCCTGGTCCTTACTTGGAGCAGAACTGAGAAAGCCATTGTCATCCTTTGCCATTTTTCAAGTCTCAGTTATTCTAGGCCTTGCTTTGCTGATGCTCTGCCAGTTCACAACACTCTTTTTTTCTGGTTCCTTTGAGCAGATAATTGGGCGCCATTAATGTTTCATGTCTCTTTAGCTGTCTGGATACTCTAAGTTCAGTAGAGGTCTTTAGCCTAGCAACTCTTTCTGTTCACCTGACAGGTTTACTGTTAATTCTGTTTGCTTGCTGTGTGGTTCTTCTGTGGCTTCCACTCACTCATCCCTTCTTCCTTCATTAGACAAGTGTCTGTTGCTTGTCAAGGCTACATGAGGGATAAGGAGAGAGACTGCTCCGAGGGGATGCAACAGTGAGCCTCACACTATTCAGCATATCAATCATATAATGTGTGTCATTTTGTCCAATAAAGTCCATTTCAAATGAAGCAGGGAACAATTTAGAAATAAATAATTCTTTCATTTAATTATGATCAATGATGAAAGAATATCTTCAAATTTCTCCTAGGTAGAAAATAAGAGCTTGTGCCCTCCAAAAATCCAATGTTATTATCTATTACATTATTCTCAGATCTTCACAAAAGCAAGAAAGAGAAAAACTACAACTAACCAGTATTAATATCCTCTCTCTGCTGAAGTAAAGAGGACAATTTGGGGATGGATTATTTTTCCTATAAAAATTCTATCTGAAGTAAGGATTTGGTTAGAGGTTTTCAAAAAGAGTTAAAAAAAAAAAAGCCTTCTACCATTCAGTATTGCTGCCTTCAGAAACACTTCAGGAGGGCCTCAAAATCACTTCTGTTGGCATGGCTAATGTTTACTCCATTGTGAACCCTTCCTCTAAGACACTGATACATGCTGGTCTGCAGTAGTCTTACACAGAAGATATTTCAGTGGAGTTAAGAACTCTTTGCAGATATCACCAATCATTAAATACTGGTGCCCAGCATCTGTTGATTACCTCATTTTCTACTTTACCACTCAGCCTGCCCATGCCTGCTCACTCAGGCCTCTTTGACTCTAGACTCAATTGATTTTTTTACTCTGGAAGCCTTTGGTATAATAGTTCTGCAAGATGAAGTTAGCACACAGGTCCTTAATTCATCTGTTTTTTGGAGGGGAGGGGGCTATATTTTTAAGCAGACTTTCATGTCAAATAGCTGAAACTCTGTTGCATAATTCTCAGTTTCTGTTGGGATAGCTCTGCATCCTGGCTGCTGATTGAAGAACAGCTAGAGGAGTTGGCATTTGTCTACCTGGTGACCTATCCTGTGGGACTTTTCTAAGGAATGGAAGAGGAGATGTAGCTGAACAGAGTTTGGCAACTCGGGGTGTTTGACTTCCTGAAAGAGTGCAGTTTGATTAATGAAGAATCCATTGTCTGTTTACTCAGCTACCATTTAGTACCTACTGTGTGCCAGACTCTGGTGGTAGGTGTTGAGGCAAACATGAAAGAACTTCATTTCAGCCTTCTAGAAATTCAAGTGTAGTGACAACAGGAGACAGGTAAATACAAAATTGAAATCCAAGTCAGGTGAGAAAGAATCTAAAGAAAGTTATTAACATGTAAGCAGGTAATGTGTCCTAACTTTTGACTTTGGGTAGTATATTACTTACTTTTTGTTATAAAATACCATAACCAAAAGCTACTTACAGACCACTTTATTTTGGCTTACAGTTCCAGAAGGGAGTCCATGGGGGGAGGGGACATGGCAGCAGTCAGCCAGAGCAGGAAGCTGATTGATCAGATTTCCATGAAAACAAAGGAAACTGAAAGATCAGATTTAAATTACACATAGGAGGCAAAGAGCAAGTTGGAAATGAGGTGAGGCTATAAACCCTCAAAGCCCACCCCCAATGATGAAATTCCTCCTTAAGGTTGTACATCCTGAAGGTTCTGTAACCTCCCCAAACAGTGTAACCATTTGGGACCAAGTGTTCAAATACTTGAGCTTGCAGGGGACAGTTCTCATTCAAACAACCATAGGTTACTTATCAGTCTCCATTGGGGTGATGAAATGACTCATCCCGTTTCTCTACCTGAAAAAAAAATAGAAAAATGACTCCTTGACTGGTTTTGTAGGAATATTAGAAATAGCTAGAAAAATAGCCAGACCTGTGACATGTGCCGCAAAGGGCATGCCACCTTGTAGGTACTGAGAAAATGACAAATCAGTTTTGTCCTTATCATTACTGACTGCAACCTTTCAGAGAAGAGCAGAAATAGAAAAGTGATATGTTTTTCCTATCTGCATGTAGCCTATGAGGTCTGCATGGAACTTGCTCTATCAGGAGACACTATGACTCCAAGGAGATGAACCCTTGTTCCTGAGTCGTTATTCAAGAAGGTGCTGCTTAGTCTCATGTATTTATTTTTCATAACATAAAAAAGCTATTATGAAAATAACAAGCATTCACTTAGTAACAGTCATAATCCTTCCAGACCACTATAACCCAGTTCCACGGCTTGGGTGGCATATAAATAATAGAAATGTATTGCCCTTGCCTCTACAGACCGGAAGTCCAAGATGGAGGCCACTCCAGATGGCAATGTCTTCGTTATTGTTGCCTTCTGACTGTGTTTGCAGTCGGTAGGAGGGGCAAATATGCCTAATCCTGTTTCTAATAAATAGTCCTCCTAACCTAATCGCTTACCAGAAGTCCCACCCACCAACACCATGGAAGTTGGTTCTAGTACTTAGAGACATGCAACTATTCAGATCTTAGCAGGAACTTGGGTCTATGATTCCCTTAGCCCAGCCCTAGAGACTGGAATTCATACTCCAGGTGTACTCCAAGAACATGTTTTCATCCACAGAACCGCAAGTAGTCCTGAATGGTGGGCACATTAGGAGATGGCTCTAAATGTTCTACTCTATCCAGCCCCAGTCTGAGCCTGCTGTCCTGGTGAAGCTGTAGTCTAGTCTATGTCCTAGAAGCCAGCTTCTGTCTCCTGGGCTTTTGGGTTCTGGGCTCTCCTAGGATGGCCTTCTGCCTCTGAGGCCTTAACACTGAGGCTCTTCTGAGAGCTGAGTGCCCTTTCTACGACTGCCTTGCCTGTAAACAGAGGTGGCGTCAGCTTCTCTCTCTTAAGCACTGAGCAGACCCATGCTGGGAGGAGTGCTGGCCTCTGGAGTGTGTTTATAGACCAGGAACTTCACTCTGCCAAGAATCCCTTCATCTGAGGACACAAGCCTGCTGTACCTTCCCACTTCCCCCTAAGCTGGAGCCAAGAACCATCGCTTCTTTCACTGGGAGCCCATGCTAACATTCCTACAGGTCATACTAACTCTCCATTAGGTGCCACTTAAACTGGAGAAGGTTTTAACTTCGTAGAAGGAATTACTTTTCCAGAAGGTGTAAAAGAAAGTTTCATGTCCTTCTCTGCTATTCATATTTAGCATTATAGCATTTTTCCAATGATTGTTGCATAAGTCTTCATTATGTTTGGTGGCAGGGATTTTTTTTGACTGACATGTAAAGAAAATATGTATTACACGTGTTTATAGGTACCCTGTGATATTTTCGTACATATATACATTATATAATGTTTAAGTAAAGGTAAACATATTCTCAAATAATTACTCATTGTGGTAAACATTTAAAAATACATAATGCTTTATGAATAGTGTAGAGGCAGGGAACTTGCCTATTTTATTAACATCTGTATTCCTTAAATGATGTTGGATAGGTAGTTTGCTCTCAATTAAATATATGTTGAATGAGGCACTATTGCATAGGTGAGTAGATTTTGAATTTATGGAGTTAAGTTCTTGAGTGTACACTATTTCTGTTTAATATGGTGATAAAGATTCCTCAGTGTCTCATTTGGTTTTAAAACATTGACTCTTTGAGAGCTCAGTACCCATGAGTGACAGACTTTTGGACCATAACCTTGATTTTCCTTTTTCGAGTCCAGTGTTCTTAGACTAATATTTTTAGGGTTGATGGAAAATGGGAACCTTCTGAAGTGACAAGTTATTTATATAGTTTCTTGTACCCAGGCTTCTGCCTGATTTATGATGTAATAGAAAAAGTAGGAATTGAAATTAGAAGGTTGAAAAGAAACAGATTAAATTGCTAAAGAAGACTCAAGAAAGATACAATTTATCTTCTTGAGTGTTATTTTGTAGATTATGCACACATACAAGGTATCTTCTAAAAGTAAAATTAGAAATTCCATGGCTGAATCTGTGCTTTTAAAATATAATTTGTAGCTCAGATCTTTGGTTCTCCTTTACCAGGCTGAAACATTGGTAGTGGAAAATTCCTTTTCTGTGTTGTATGGGTCTTTGGTAAAGATTCCAAGTCACCTTAAAGAACTGAGAAGAGACTTAGTAATGCCCAAGTGTTTCCTTGCACATTGTGGGAGGACACTAAAATACAAGGAAGGACACTTTACACACTTTACTACAGGACTATCATTGAACACTGGGTGTCAGTTCTTTAGTTTTAATGAATGGGATCATTGAGTAAAATAAGTAGCTTTCCTTACTTTTTAAAAATGGAATTATTGTACATTTCCCTGAAACATAATTTTAAAAATAAATCTCACTGGAATCAAAGTACAAAGCAATTAACCATTTTCTTACTAGTTTTTGTTGCTGTTTTTAAAGGATGAGAGAGGGTGGTGTGTAGTTGCACACTCACCAAGATATCTACCTTCAACTTTGATTTGCCCTAGACTATAGTCTATGTCACCAGCTGGCTTGGGGCACTTGGGCCCCCAAAGGTCTGTGAGGGTAGATTCTGTTTCTATTTATTTTATTTCTGTTTATTGAGATTCCATTGGCAGTAGAGCTTTGCACACCCCATTGTAATGTGGCCTCATTGAACAACCACTTCCTGCCACTATCCTGAGTAGTAACCAAACATTAAATTTGTACTGGAGATTCATTTTCTTAGGGAGAGGATCCCATGCTTACTGCAACTCGCTTAAGAAACAGACAGCATTTTTGTGCTCCTGTAACAAGCCAGTGCTCTTAATACAACCTGGAGAAGTCCCCACCAAGACAGTCTCAGACACCCTTGAATATCCTCACTATTTTTCCTATTCTTGTTTTACCTTCAGACTCGAACACTTTCTTCTTTACCTTAAATTGAATAATTTTCTCAAGGATTCCCCATGCCATTTCTCCCCAGTGGTGTCACCACTGGTTATCTGAGGCCATTCTGAAATCTGACTTGAATGAGTCCAGGTCTATGAAGGCCACCATGAGCAACATCCATGCCTGTTCTGCCTCATTCTGGTCATGGGGTGAGGCATGTTGGAGTGGGCAGTGCTAGGCAAATTGGAAAGAAAACAGTGGTGAAACTGGCTCTTGGTTGAGGACAATGTGATTTTTAGGGATATAATCCCTTCAAGGAGCAAGTGCACAGGGGCTGGGATCAAGAAGCCCAGAAGAGGTGAGCCCTGGGGTGTAAGTGAGCAAGAGCTCAGAGATTAATGTAGCATAAGGCTGAAGTAGGTTTCTGTCTGTAAAGTCTAAGCTTGGAACATTGCTCCATCCTAGCAGATGGCTATCCAAGTAAAGTAGTAAGATGGAAACTTTAATTGACCATATTGAAGGTATCTACAAGTCTAACTTCATATTTTCTCTTTTTTATGTTTTTTTTTAACTAGAAACACTTACCCATGTAAGTGTCTATATTCCAAACTGAGATGGCCAGACTATGTCTCAAAAAAAAAAAAAAAAAAAGCAAAAGCAGTCATTGGTGTGCAGCCATTACCCAGGTCTAGCCACAGAATTCTTCTCCAGTTGCAACTCTGAACCTGCAAATACCAAGTCTTACTCTCTGTCCCTAGGCCCTGGCCATCTCACTGTGGGTGTGGCTACACTAAGCACCTCATGGAGTGGAATCATTCACTGTTGTGTGTGTGTGTGTGTGTGTGTGTGTGTGTGTGTGTGTGTGTGTGTCTGATGTTTTCACAGTGCATAATCCCTTCCTTTGAGAATGAATAGTACTCTGTTGTAGATATCCCAGTTTCTTTATTCATTCATCCACTGAGGAGTACTTGAGTTGCTCATAGTAATGTGCATATGCAGTGCCCACTTAACTTTCTTTTCTGGGTATGTGTAATTCTTCCCATTTGTGCAGATAGCTTTCAAGATCCCAAAAAGCTAAAAGTTACACATGCTTGAGGTTCATGTGCAAAATAGTGTTGGGTTTGGATGTAAAATGGGAAATTTCCTCATGTATGTTACTACATGATTATTTATAGCACCCAATTCTACGTAAGTAATATAGGCTATCCTATGTGGTTTTAGAGGGATGACAAAAAATCATCTGTACATATTCAATGTAGATCCATAAATTTTGTTCCCTCAAATATTTTTGTTCTGTGGTTACTTGAATCCATGGACATATAAAACCATAGAGGAGACTAACAGTATCTTCATGTACTTTTTAAAAAATAAAACATAGAAAAGCTAGGGAACATTTTAACATCTTTCATCTAGTTTTTGAAGATGCTTAACAATAAAATATTAGTGAACCTCAGCTTTCCTTTGAAACACATTTAACTGATTGATTCCTGCCCATCAAACTGGAGCATGAGTAGTTTGCGCAATACCAAAAACCATTTTTTATAGTGAAGTCTTGTTCCTTAGGTCACTGTTTTTATTTTCAAGTGTATTTTGAAAGAGTGTTTATATTAGTTTCTGTCTTCAAGCTTTTTAAGCAATTGCCATAAAATGACAAATCAGAAAACACAAAGTAGCATCCTGATTTTTAACTGAATTAAAAAAAAACTTTACTAGAAACAGAGATGCTTAAGAAGAAGATACACTTCTTGGGATGACATGGGATAACATGTTCAGTTAACCAAGTACTGTCACCAATTCTTCTAGTCACAAACTTAATCAAAAAGACCAAATACATGCTGTGTCTCTGATTCTGCCTGAGGGAACCTAAATGACTTTTCCACTAAAGATCTCAAGCCTGGTAGCAATGACGTGGTCCAAAATTAAGGGTCAGAAGCTTCTCAGATAAAATACTGTTTAATGTTTTCTTCACAGAGACTCAGTCATTAAGTCACTCAAACACGCAAGCTTGCCTACAGCTCTCCCAACAGATATACCTTCCATGTAAAATCAAGAGCAAACAAGGAAGGTACTGAGCGCTCCCAGTCCCTTGGAGGGGGTTGGTCTGTGAAGAAGGGACCACCACAATGGATACATCATATATGCATAGTGCAAATGTCTCTAAGGAGACAAAATAATTTAATGAACAAAATCCAGAACCACCATTCATCTCCAGTTCACGTAAAAAAGACACTAGATGGTGCTGTGAACCAAGAAGTGTGCTATGTATTAAGGTGCTAAGGTACGCCAGGCAGTGAAGTCCTCCTCTGCCAACAGCTCTCCCCTCTTCTTGCCCTCACCTGGCTTGTGAGAGACATTTGCCAGTCATGACTTGTGAACCAAATGAAAATTTATTTAACTAAATTTATCTGTATTTCCAAGTAAAGCTAGCCTTGAGTTTGCTAATGACAATAAAGCAAGAAGAGATGTGAATTTGAGATCAGATAACCTCAACTATTTGGGGCTAAGTCCATGACCTAAGAACTGGGCTCTTTAAGGGAGACAGCTACTAAGAGTTTGATTGGCAGCCATGTTTGTTCACATACTTACAAATTCATCTGAGGGGAAATTGTATATATCAAGTCATGTTTCTTTTCTTTGCTAGTATTCTTTCTGGAGGGGTACCCTTATGGAAATTCTATTTCATCAGGTTAGCATGAATAGACTATCTGAACATTGTTTTCAAGAAACATGAGTTTGTCTCATTTTTCCATTTCTGTTTACTGGCAGAAATCTTTTTGCAAGTGGGTTATGATAGATCCACTCTGGTTCATGGGACTATAAAACAGTTTAGCAATTGGTCACATGGATAGAAAATGTACACAAGATCCTCACTGAGAAAAAACAGAAGCTTATAGAATATTTTCAAGAATCAAATGTAAGGAGGGTAAGATGGGTCAGTGGAGAAAGCCATCTCATGACACACATGACAGTCTGAGTTCAACTCCAGAACCCACCTTGTAGATGGAAGGAGAGAACCAACTCATGGAAGTTGTCCTCTATCCTCCATTCAAGTGCTATGATTCACACCTTGCCATAAACAAATAAGTATAATTTTCTAAAAAGAACTAATATGTCAATATATTTTACTCTAGTACTTAAAAAATAGAATAATTGTAGACTTTGAAGAATCAGCTGCTTAAAAATATTTTAGAATTAATTTGTAGTCTACATTAAAATGTAAAGAAGTTCAAATAAAATCCTATCACATTAAATTTTTAAATCAAAACATAAATTAGTAATTGTCCTCATAGGACATATTAAAGTTGGTTATAGAGTAAACCATTTTAGAACTTTGAAGTTTTACTTTTATTCTGACAGCTCTGGAAAGCCTGGAGGTTTTAAATATCTAAGTATAGTAGCTGTATTTGATTGGTGAAGATTGTATTCTGATACCTGAATATCATCAGATTAGCCTGGTACCCTTTAAAAGACTACCTAATAGAGTGCATTCAAATAAGGAAGTTGCTCATTTCAGAGGAAAGGACTGCAGTCTGGACATGTGTTGTCCCTTCTAGCATCTACCTGCTTTATATGAATAACATTTGAATTGTATCAGAATTGCTTTGGCTTTGCCTTTACTTTAGAGGACCAACCCAGGCATTTATTTACCTGTTCACTGAGAGAGAGAGAGAGAGAGAGAGAGAGAGAGAGAGAGAGAGAAAGGACAGGAGACACCAGGGACTGCCACCAGGGGTCGGCACAACCAAAGGCTACAGCAAACTCAGGGGGAAAAATAGCTACAAATGAAAATCTGCATGAACCAAGCCATTTCATTTTCTCAGAGGTTGGGAGCGCTGTTGGAGCAGGAACCGTGTTGCTGCTCCATTGGGTTTCTATAGAACTAGAGTAGTAGAAGTGGGTCTCGGTGTCTTACAGGCTCTCTTCTGTCTACACACGTAGGAAGCAGCTCTGCATGCAGCATAACAGTTCCTTTAGTCAGTGAATGAATTGAAGCTGGCCTGAATTTGTGAACTTTGTATGTTGACCAAATGTGGCTTTAATAGTATTCAGGTGAGGGAAGCCTTTAAGAGGCATGTCCCCTGAGAAGACAGCAGGACCTGATAGTGTAACCCCAAACTACCCCACTAGAGTCTTGGATTTTTGTTAGCCAGTCAACCCGTAGCTTGCCAGGTGCTCTGTGTGGCCCTCAGCAATCTTCTTGGTGTTATTTTAGTTATTAGTTACTAATTACAAATTCAGCACTTTTGTCCATTTAATATCTGGCTACAGGGTTAATATCTGACCATTCAGAACCTGTGCTATATCAACATTCTCTTCCTCCTCCTTCTCTTATCTCTGTATATAGTTCCTAGACCTCATTGCCAATCTGAATCCTTGTGTGCACCTCAGTGCTTCTCTCTTGGGCCTACAGCCCACTGTTACTTCCTTGTCAGCATCTCTTGCACATGGCTTGTTCTTATTCCAGCAGTGACTACACCAGTCAGAAAGTTAGGACTCATCACCACTATTTTCAGCAGTCTGCTATCTTGTCTCTCCTGATGACCTTAGAACATGAACTGCCTAGATATACCATGGGTCACTTCCACTCTCCAGCTTCCATCAGGGTCTCTCTTGGCACTCTTAAGCCAGAGGCATTCAAGGTTCTTCTGCTTCTGCCTATATACTCCCATAATTATGCCCTGTCCCTTCACTCACCAGAGAGGTACTAATTCCTGAAATGCACAGTTTCTTCTCATTTCCTATACCACACCAGGTATCCTCTGGGTTTTAGTGTCTTTCGTTGTCACATCCATTAGTCTTAAGAAACAAGAGGCACCAAAAAAAGGCACCTCAGACATTGTAGTGCTAAGGAACAAAATCCTGGTGTATATATGTTCTATACAAGCACTCTACAGTGGAACTACTGGCCTAGTCTGTCACATGAGACTCTGTGTGGAGAGTAGAATAGAGGGGCTAGGGAGGACCCAGAGTTCTAGAAAGATCCTTGAGCCCATGTATTGTTCATACTTCTGCTCAAACAAGCATCTAAATTTATTTTCAAATCCAAGATACTGTCTGCTACTTATGTGATCTAGAAAAAAAGCAAGTGACTTTGTTCCTCAAATCTGCTTCCTCAGCTGGTAGACCAGTTGCCTACTTGTTTTTTTTTTTTTAATGAAAAACAAATGAAATGGAGCTGTTTATTTTATATCAGACTTTATTATAAAACAGATTATACCTGCCTTCATTCTCTCAGCCCCCTAGGGTATGTATATAGATAGGTCTGTGTTAGGCTTAAAAGGACATAGAACAGAAGGCCCCAGTCTGTTGTCCTAAGCCTGGAGGTAGGTGCAAGTAAGGGATGACAAGCAGGTTCAAAAATACCTTCTCTGTTTCTTCCTATACTTAGGAGGCATTAACCTATAGGGGTGAATATCTTACATTCTGTGACTCGCAGTCCTATGTTGGGTTGGGGGGGGGTCAATCCAGGCTATATCTTACAACTTGTAAAGTGATATGATACAGTCCACCTAGGTCTAGTCAGCTTGCCCTGTTGTTAAAAATAAACAGCTTTAGGAAACACAAAAAAAAAAAAGAAAGAAAGAAAGAAAAAAGCCGGGCGGTGGTGGCGCACGCCTTTAATCCCAGCACTCGGGAGGCAGAGGCAGGCGGATCTCTGTGAGTTCGAGGCCAGCCTGGTCTACAAAGTGAGTCCAGGACAGCCAGAGATATACAGAGAAACCCTGTCTCGAAAAACCAAAAAAAAAAAAGAAAGGAAACACTGTTTCACAGCAGACTTTCAGGTATTCTGGCTCTTACTATCTTTCTGCCCCTTCTTCCTCAATGTTCCCTTAAGTATAAGAATTGTGTTGTAGATGTATCATAGGGACAGGGCACCTCATGATTAGTAGTTTTCTATATTTTGATTAGGTAAGCTTTTTGTTAAGGTCTCCATTTGTTGCAAAGAGGTGAGAGCTACAGTTATCTGTGGGTATAAAAATGAGTAGAATGCAATTAGAAATTATGCTGGTTTAGTAAAGTGATGATAAAAATTTTTCTAAGATCCACAACCTCTCTAGCATTAAGAAATTGTGTAACTTTCCAGGGTTATGCATGCTTTCATCCTGTTGAGCTGAGCTGGTCTTAAGTCAGATTAGAAAAATTGTTGGTTGTCACCAAGATATGGGTACCACTAATGCACTGTTAACATCTTCTGGTGTTAGTCATTGTTGTGATTCATTCGTGTTATAGCTGGGTAGGACTGTTGGTTACTTTCTTCCTTTAGTAGCTTTTATAGTACCTTTTAGTATTATGAAAGCTAATCCTCAGGGAGGAGACTTTTGATCAGATCCAGCTTGGGTACTCCAGGTCTTATGTCTAAACTTCATGGTATCTTTAGCAATAGGGACTTACCGTCAACCTTCAGAAGGCAACCAAGAGCAACTGCAATAACTCTATATTGTTCCGAGGGTGTCTGGGACTCCCCTAACCAACAACTCAAAGGGGATTTCTCATGCCTGTTACTGGAGTTTTTACTAGATAATATACAGCTCTTGCAGGGAACATTGTCATTCCAAGTGGAGTAACTTCATTTTAAATTATATATGTATATACATAGATTTATATGTATTGTATATAATTAATAAGTAATAATATGATTTTACAGTATTTTTTAAAATGTTGTTTGGTTTGGAGGCTTGACCACCCAAAGATGACCATGTGGTGGAACCCTACCCCTTCATTGACATTTCTTTCTTCTCTTGTCTTTTTTATGTGTAGAGCATGGTTTTGGGCTTCAACTGCTGATGAACGATATTAACTCATCCTTGGAAAGCCTTAACTCAGCTTGCAACATGCAGTCCGACACTGATACTGTGCCCCTTCTTCAGAATGGCCAGCATGGCAACAACCCGCCAGCAGCATCTAGCTCTAGGGGCCTGCAGCCGCAGGCATCCCCAAGGCAGAAAGTGCAGCGCTCTCAGCCTGTGCACATTCTTCCTATCAGGTAGGCCCAGAGCACGTGATGTCTGCATACACACCACACTCTGCTCTGCAAAGGGTATTGAGTAAAGTACAGTTTGATGAGTTTCTCTCAATAGCAAGTTTAGTTGTCACCCTATATACTCTTGGGAAATCTGATCCACAACCCTAAAGCCAAAGCACAGTCGTAAGCCCCGTTTATTGCTGTTTTCCCCATACATGCATAATAATTGTGAATTTTGGCTTATAAATTAGACACAATAATGTGTACAACAATAATTAATAGTAAAACAGACCAGTTATTATGCTAACGGAATTCACATGAGTAGATCCTACCCTTCCTGTTGTGATAGTAAGGCGACACAAAATGATAAGATAGAAGGAAGCAAGTGGTACCAGTGTTGTAATATACTAGGGTACTGTTGACCAGCTGTGGCTATGTCATCAGAATTTTCAAATCTTGCCTATTCCAGCTGACCTCAAAGAACTAAGATTGCAGCTTTCAGTGGCCGTGGGTATGCTGTGCAGTAGTGCAGCATTTAGTGTGAGCTTGCTGCCTGACTTAGCATCTGTACCTTTTCCTGAGTTTCTGCTTCACAGCAGACACCATGACCAAGTTCCTGTTCCTCAGAGAAGGGTCTGTAGACCAGCTGCAATGTCCTCTAGGGCTTAGTCAAAAATATACTCAATCATGCTTCTTTTGGCCTTATCCCTAGGGGGATGAACAGGAAAGCATATCTGTTAGCCAAAAGAGAATACTGAGACCTTGAGGAACTTCCTGGGAGGTGGCAGATCTCTGAGCTGAGTCCAAGCTAGTAAGAAAGTGAAGGGTTGGGAAGTGAATGCAAGGAGCAGGCTCTAAAAGGTTTCTGTACCTTTCCCAGTAACTGGGCAGAGAAAGGTTTAGAACATACAAGGAAGGATACATTTTGGTTTAGGCAGAGCCGTTCTGGCTTTGAGAATTGTGGGGCAGGAAGGAGAGAGCAGCATGGCTCCGGAGTATACACTGCCATAAATGCCATCTGCAGAGTCCACAGGCCTACAGATGATGAGGTCCTAATAAGAAGAATAGAGTTTGTTGAGGGCACTGCTGAGCAAGAAGCAGTCCTGTTCTGCGAGTATGTGACTTTCATATGGAGGGAGAGAACAGAGAATAAGAAAGTGGCTGGTTTGTATTAATCAAAAGCAAGGAGCGTAGTTAGAGTGTTCTGCCAATAGTTATGGTGAGGAGAAGCGGTAGAGCCCCCTGTAGTCATCTGTAGTTTATGAACAAAGCTAAAGAAGGCAGCTCTTGAAAAGCTCTGCCTTTGCCTGGCTCAGTCTCAGGACTCCCATGAGTTTCAGGCTTGCATGACCCAGCAAGGATGACAAGCTCTTAATACAAGCTTGCTCCTGCCTCTCTGGGAATTCACAGATGTGTGTGCAGTGCACTGTGCTTGGGATTGTTGCCCAGCCTCTGTCCAGTTGGAGTTCTAGTGGCTGTACTTTCTCAGCACTGCCTATTCTGGGATGTTCCACTCATTCCAGAAATCTCTAAAAGGGTTCTTTCTGGTCTGACATCTTTAAGTCTTCTTCAACCTCAGAAACTATCTTTTCCTAGGAGGTGGGTGCTGAGTGCACACTGTGGAGGGCCTCCAGAGGTTCAACAGGCTAGTTGATAGAGCAGGAAGAAGGCTATGGCAAAGGAGAGAATTGTTTTTAGGTAGATGAGCCAGACAAGGTTTTGGAAACACAGACATCTTCACCTCCCAGGTCTTGGTAATTTCATAGCCATCTTGACATCCCTTTCCACAGACACTTTAATTTTATAGCCTCAGGGACATACTCTTTTAATGTTGGTCTCTGGAACATGGATCACTTTCATTTTTGCGTAATGCCCCTTGATTATGCTTCTGGGCAGGTTCTGTGAAATGTTATACCATAAAAAAATTAATGAAGTTAAAAACTGAAAAAAATTATAAATGTTCAAGGCACTCTAGTAAAATAGGGGGCTTTTATGAGCTCCTGGAACATCAGAAACAGTCCTGTCTGGTTCTGTAGATCAAAGATGCTGAAGCTGGTCCAGGAAGATCGGGACTTGTTAACAGTAAAAAAGTAAGCCTTCTGCCACATCATCAAGCTGGTATAGGAATGATTTTCCCATGTTTCACAACACAGATTGCCTTCCTGCCTTGAGATATCTGGTATCTTAAAAGTCAGTGTATCATTTCCTGGTCCACACAAAATGGCTAGGCAGACCTTCCTTTGAAGTTAGAGATTGGTTGGTAAGGCCAGTGACACAGAGAATTTTCAAATAGCAAATTCTCCCAGGTAGACTCATGGATCAATGATCTTATCATATTGTAAAAATATTCAAAAAAGTATTTGAAGGTAATATACAAAAAGTAAGTCCCCAAGTATACTGAAGTAGAGAAGAGCCAGACATAATGAGTAGACTGTGAGTGGGCCAGACTCTGCCCCTCCTGAAACCAAGGCTCTACACACTGATCATGTCCCCTCCCTGGTGGCTGGGTGAATAGATGGATAGACACGTGGGTGGATGGGTAGGTGGGATGAATTGTGTCTCTAGGAAGCCCCAAGAAATGGAGTTAGGAAGTTATTTGTAAAAATAGCACTGTAAATTTTGCATTATTTTAGTTTTGACTTTAGGCTTGATTTTTTTTCTGCTCTTTTCATAACTATACCCAATTCATCGTCCATTGCTTCATGGTGTGACAGTGAGCTTTGGATTTTTCAAAGGAGGAAAGGAAGGAGAGGTGAGCCTGGAGAAGCACCAAGGAGTACAGAAGAGACAATTAATCGGTAAGGACACTCCAAGAAGATAGATACATGGAGTTTTGATTTTCAAAAAGTATAGTACTAATCACTTTGCTGCATAAATTGATCATTTCCCAGCTCACCTGAGGAGGTATAAAGCCTCCTCTAAGATTAGATACGTGCTCATTTCAAACACTTGAGGAAGTCCTATTCTGCTGAAGCTGCCTTTGTTCACAGGAACTTTTTACATATAGGGTGCACATTGAACAGATGCCAACAGAGTATCTGTCGTGTGCCAAGCACTAAAATATAGGCAGCAGAGCAGCCATTTTTAATGTGCTAATGAACACTCAGGACTGAAGGCCAGTCTACAAAGTATTCTCATCTTAGAGTACAGAAACAGTACTCTCTAAATAGCAGCTCTACTGCTCTCTCCTCTGCGCCTGGCAACTACCATAATATTTTCTGAATTCAACTATTTTGTATGTCTTTTTTTTTAAATACTTTATTTTTTTTTCTTCAAGTTACATCTCAGTAACAAACCCCTCCCTATTCCCCCTTCCTATCCTGCCCTTCCACCCTCTTCCCCCCAGAAGTTTCCCCTTTCAGTCCAACAGCTGGTTCCTTCTCTTATAACAGTAAGTATTATACAAAACAACAGATATAAATATGCCACATTTATGAGAGTTAAATGGCCCAGTATACCTTCCCAATGTCCAGTTTATACATATTTGGCCCCTGACTTTAACATTCTACTATCTAACCATCTCCATGAGTTTAAAGGTCTATATCTGACTCAACATTCATACTAACTGGCAACACACTTTTAAGAGTATCTTCTTAGATCTATAACACCCTCTTGATTCCTAAACAACTCAAAATTTAGCTATGAGACTCTAGCTGTCTATTCTTCAACCACCTCAGAGACCTGAGAGGGATAAATATATCTGATTATATAGGAAGTGCAGGGCCTGCAGCTTCCAAAACCAAGAAATGACATACCAGTGGCTGCCTGGACAGTTCCCATTTTCTCTCCATACATTCCTGCATCAGTCTTCAGCCTTTGGGTCCTGTTTCTATGACAGACATTTGTTGTAGAGCAGGGATTATGAAGGACTTACCTACCCTGTCTTGGCAGAGTTAGGCTGTCGACTTCCCTGCTACCAAGTTTTGTCCTTTTTGGACAGCAGTCTGTCTGCAGTTGGTGCAAGGGGTTTTTTCATGCCAAGAGATAGGCTTGCCACTAATTCAACCATCTTACAGTGGAGGTTCTTCGATGCTTATCTTCTACTTGGAGTAGAATAGGGGGTGTTGTCAGGCGCTGATATGTCTCGATATCAAAAAAAAAGAAAGAGGGCTGGAGAGATGGCTCAGAGGTTAAGAGCACTGGCTGCTCTTCCAAAGGTCCTGAGTTCAATTCCCAGCAACCACATGGTGGCTCATAACCATCTATAATGGGATCTGGTGTCCCCTTCTGGCCTGCAGATATACCTGCAGACAGAACACTGTATACATAATAAATAAATAAAATCTTTAAAAAAAAAAGAAAGAAAGAAAGAAAATCTTGATTTAAGATAACATCTTTGAATGCCATATTCTGCAGATCTCTTGGGGTTTTTGAAGATGCCCTATCCATCTCTTGTATTTAGATAAGCAAATGTTGCAACTTGATTACAGGGTAGTTTAGAGAATATCTGTGATAGACTGTCATAGTAGCTAACAAAGTGACATGTTTGCATGACTAGGAGTTTGTTTTACTTAACTATCCTAGACCGTTTTAGACGGTTGGTATCAAGAGGCCAGAGCTTCACATTTTATTTTTAAGTATCTCTAGGTATGATACCATTAGGAAGCGTTACCTTTAATTTTGTATCAATATACCAAGATCTATTCAATTGTGGTTAAATATACTCTTAATTATGTATCAATATACAAAGATCAATGCCTATGTAGCCCAATACAATCTTTTTTTTTTTTTTTTTTGGTTTTTCGAGACAGGGTTTCTCTGTGTAGCCCTGGCTGTCCTGGACTCACTTTGTAGACCAGGATGGCCTCGAACTCACAAAGATCCGCCTGCCTCTGCCTCCCAAGTGCTGGGATTAAAGGCGTACGCCACCACCGCCCGCCCAATACAATCTTAATATTACGTCCATATACAAGGGTCAATACCATTGTGGCCAACTATAATCTTAATTTTGTATCAATATACAAAGATCAATACCAATGTAATCCAATACAATCTTATTTTTGCACATTAAACAATGGTCAATACCACTTTAGCAAAATAAACTACTAATTTTGTATCAATATACAAAGGTATAAGGGCATATTCAATAATCTGCCCATTCTTCTTGGACTTTCCTGTGCTATGTCTATATCTCATTTTTCTCAATCCTATGCACTCCTACATAGGAGAGGAAGAAGGATACAGAAAAGGAAAAGTAGGAAGTCCCTGGGGCTAACCTCCAAAACCCATTAAACAGGACCATTTATCAGCTTGTAATCTCTTCCCCTAAATATCGGAGTTTTCAGTTATCTTTCAAATAACCAAAAAGAAGACTGACCTTATTTTGTATGTCTTACAAAAGCAGAATCTTCCAGTATGTGGGTCTTTGTGTTACCAAATTTATAGCATATGTCAGAATTCCCTTCCTTTTTTTTTTTTGGATAAATCTCATTTTAAGGCTACATGATATTTCATCACAAGGGCACATCCTTTCATGATTGGACAGTTGGGTTACTTCCCAATTTTGGCCACTGTAAATAATGCTGTCATGAAGATGTATCTATATTGTACCAGTATCTACAAAAATCCTAGGTTCTGTTCTCCAGGGCATAGACTCAGGAGCAGGTGTGCTGGGATGATACATGCTTAACCAGTGTTTGACTCCTTCCTTGCAGACGTGTCCAGGAAGACGACCAGCAGTTAAAAACTTCATCTCTTCCAGCCATCCCTAATCCATTTCCGGAGCTAAGTGGGGGCCCTGGGAGCCCTCCTGCGGCTGCTCCAAGCTCCTTACCTCCTCCTCCAAGCCAGCCCCCTACCAAGCAGGTAAGTGGTCCCTAGCTGCAGCACAATGATGCATTTCTTTGTGGAGAACAGAGGGAAGTTCTGGGATAGTCCCTTTGGATTGATACTGTACTTTTTTCTCATGAGTCCTTTTCATTTATTGTCAAATGTGTGTGTTTGTTTATCGGGGGTGGCATGGGTGCCATGGTGCATATGTGTACTCAAAGGACTATTTTCAGGAGTCAGTTCTCTCTTTCCATATGGATCCTAGAGGATTAAACTCAGGTGCTCAGACGTGCCATCCAAATGTCTTTAGCTGCTCACCAGGCTGAGGAATGCATCATTGTATTTGAAAGAGTCTTAAGTGGTTTTGTTTTGTTTTGTTTTAATTAATAGTTTGTAGCTCAGAGATGAGTTTCAGCTCTTCTGAAGAAACCATGCAACCAGGCTGTCCTGGTCAACCATCCCTTCTGCTATGGCACCACTGGGCCTTCCTGTGCACCTACTCTTCAGTATGGATACAGTCAGGGTTTCCATCTTGAGTTCTTAACTTTGAATGGCCACTTGACCCAGGAGATAATAACTGCCCTTTTAAAACTTGAATTTCTCTTTTGAAGTGGCACTGTGAAACAGAGATCTAGTCACTGCCCCCATGTGAGAAACTGCCCAGTGACAGCCACTCAGCTTATCATAGACATCTCAGACTCATTGAGAGCGGTGGGGCTGGGAGCAGGATGGCCCAGGGCTCAGCAGCACACCACACCCTGCTACAGTCTGGCTGGGGGTGACTATAACAGAGACAGTGACTTAGTGGTATGTATACATGCTGCTTCTGTGCTCACTTAGTGCTTAGGTCGGCCCTGTGAATTCAGTAAAGATGTCACTGTCTCCTACAGTGGAGGAAACTGAGGCCAGTGTCAAAATACAGTTGTGTCTGACCTAGCTTCTAAGCTCAGTCCTCACAGAATTCCTGGCGCCTTGACTGTTTCTTTCAAACAAATGAAGTTTAGAAGATTCTGTATTTTCCCACTAGACCCACCACTCTTCCCACTTGCCCAGCAGAAGCCAGCAAGCCCCACTCTCTGCAGTCTAGTGGCATACAGCACCAGGCTCTTGAGCCCTAGGCTTTTTTCTAATACTCACTGGCTTTGGAACACTTCTCCCCCTGAGCGCCTCTCAAGTCGCCCGCATTACAGCACTGTCAGACTTAGAAGGTGAGGTCAGTGTTCCTTGTCTAGGAGCCAGCACTGTCCTGGCTTCCACACACGGTCACATGCTGAAGTGCATCTGGGCTGTCTACCTCCCTGGTGACCTTCTGCCTTGAGTAAGGATCCTGATGAGCGTGTATCGTTTGTCCCCGAAGTTGTTTACAAGTTTCCTGTCCTGAAGTAGACCACAAAAGTACTGTCTGGCCCTCGCCTTGGCTGGCAAGAAAATGAGCCTCCTCCCCACCGATTGTCCAAATTTGTAAGAATAAGGAAACCCGGGAATTTTGCCTGCTTGTGTTTTTCTTGGGATCAGAGTTGGCTCTTCATGAGAACAGTGCACTGGCGTGTTTGTCGTCAGATTCCTCAAGCCGACTGGGACCAGTGAGAGCAGGGAGGGTGTTTCTCACTTGTGGAAGGCCCTTGTTCTTTGTGGCTGTTCTTAGTTTTATTTTGTATTTATTCTTTGATAACCTGTGTTTAAGTTGTATATTTTGACCATTATCCGTCATTACCTTCTTTTATACTCTTCCCTACTCTTTCTGAGTCACTTCTTACCCATAAGCCCCATCCTAGTTTCAGGTGTTTTTGTGGTTGTTGTTAAGTTTTTAATTACATTTATTTATTTAGTGAGGGGCCACACATGTACTACATTGAGTGTGGACGCCAAAGGACTCAGTTCTCTTTTCTCATGTAGATCCATGGATCAAACTCAGTTCCTCAGACCTAACCACAGGCACCTTTACCTGCGGAGCCATCTCATCAGGCTTTTTTGATTTTGTTCTTACTCATTTGAGTTTTATTAAGAGTCAAAGTTAGTTACCAAGCATGGACAACTTATTAGTGGCTACACCACTGGAGAAAGTGGTGTGCTTTTCCCCATAGCCATTAGCTGCCAATAGCTCCTAAACTAGAAGTAGAGCCTCACATAACTGGACTTTTGTTGTTTTGTTTTATTAACTGAATTTGTTCTTTAAAAATGTCATATGTTTATAATGCATTCGGATCTTGTCTTCCACCCTCTCTGATTCCTCCCCCCACTGCCCTTCCTCTCCTCTTCTCTACAGATCTCTTTGTCACTTTTCTGTCTTGTTTTGTGATCCACCAAGTTTAACCAGAGCTGTGCATATGACTGTGGGCTGGGAGGGCTCACCAGTGTCTGATGTTTTCACCTGGGTGAAGGGTTATTATTCATCTTTATGAACTTGAACCTCATGAAGGTATTTTATGGTTCCTGCTGAGAATGCCAGGCTACCTGTGTCTACCTGCTAGACTATGAGTCCAGGGTCTTAGCTGGGAATGCTGGGGTCATGGTGCTTGACTCCCATTCAGGTCCCCCCCCCTCCCCCTTTGCTTAGCTAACGGGAAGATCAGGTATTGTTTGTCCTTTCTTATGAAGTCAGAAGACAGAATACTGGGAGCAGAGTACAGTCAGGAATTCTGAAGCATTATAAAACAGACACCATATTTTCAGTTTAGCCTATTTGAAGAATGTTGCTTCATTTTCTGGGGGCGGGGGGGGATGGTAGGAAAAGAAGAAAATGTAGAGCTCTTGGGAAAGTACATGTGAGCAGAGAGGTGCTCAGAAGCCTCTCTGACACATCCTTTGTTCCCAGCGTGAGGGGAAAGGAAGAAGTAGAGTTGAATAACAGTAGTGAAATGAAAATCATTCCTGCCTTTAGAGCAAAGAAGGCTTAAGTCCGTAAGGTGAGTTGGTGGCCTTCCTTCCACTTCCTTTGAGTTTTCTTTCCAAGGAATATTTTTTCAATGACTAATGGGGCAAGAGTGGCCAGGAATAAGTATTTGGACCCCAACTTGTTGCTTATTACAGGCACCAGATTCCCTAGTGCCTATTCCTAGGAAGATGAAGATGTGAGTGGACACCCTCCCTCCATGGGACAACCCCTCTAGTCAGCCACAGTGACCACATGCTGAACACCAAAGATCTTGAGCACTGCAGAGCACAGTACGGGCACATGTAGCCCAGCTACCATAAGTTCTTGCAGCCCTGTCTGGGTCCTGCTGCCAGGGTCGTGTGCCCTGCAGCACAAGTCTGGCTCCTTCATAGATATGCAAGATGCCTCATGGGAACTCAGTATCCTACAGATACTAGAGTTCCCAAGACTCAGAGAAATGCGGGAGAGGAACTCTGCAGGGGACAAAAAAAAAAAAAAAAGCCCCAGCCCCACTATTGCCAGCAGCAGTTTTGGTGCCATCTACCTCCAACCTGTCTGATTAAGCTATCATCCCAAGCCCTTACCCTGAGCCAGCTCTTTGGCAGACCCCACAGCTAGAAGCTGGCTACTGTGTAAGATCAGAATGTCAGTACAGAGTCAGAAGCTACCCAAGGCAAAGGCACAAAAGGAACAGTCAGTCAATGGTCAAAAGAGCAAGACAATATGCAGAAGTTGTCATTCCACCCGGAAGGATGGGGAAATCTTTCATAGCGATTCTGCATCCTTTTGGGGGATCCCAGACGGCACATCAGCCACCAGGCTGTGGCTGTGCTATAGCTGAGTTCTAGGAAGATGCTGTCGTCATCTTCATGGCAGGCAGATATAGCTGAACTTCCTATAAGCACCTCTCATCTTTTGACTTGGAGACACTGAAAATGACCAAGAGGGAAAGCTTTCAGGTGGAGACTACCATGTTGAGACCCAACGCCACTAATGGCACCTTGTCCCTTCACCAGTTAGGGCTTGACAGCTTTACTGCTCCCAGTCTCTGCCCCCCATCCCGTACAGAGGCTACGATGATAGTGTAGGTTGGGCTAAACCTAGCTCATTAGCCATTCAGCGACCACTGAGTACAGCTTGTCTAGGGTGCTGGGTGCTCAGCAGCCTGATGGGACAGCCTTGTTGGGAGGGCCATGAAAGACCCCATGTCACTGAGGACAGCCATAGTTGCAGATGACAATGATAGTGACCTAGCTGCTGGATTTACGGATTTCCAAGCTGTCTCAACCACTATCAGGATATATTTAGGTGCAGAAAACAAAACCTGGCTGACTTCCTTCATGAGGACACTTAACTTTCATGGGATAGGATATCTGGGGCAGAAAGCCGAAGCTGCCCTGGCCTTGTTCCGTGTCGTGGAACTTGCACACTGTCTCTGCTGCTGCTGCTGCTGCTGCTGGACATGGTGTGACCAAGACTGGGCCTATCATTCTGCAATTACCTTTCCACCCTAGTCAGTGAGCCACGTGCTTGGACACATGCCACGATGAAAGAGGAAACTGAGGCACCATCTGAGGTACACTGCCACACAGGACATAATGAATAGAGTCGTGACTGACTTGAATGTTCTAGTGCGGAGCTTCTCAGAAGGATGGAGGATTACGGGAACTTGAAAGAGACGGTCTGATTCGTGCTAGGTAGTGCTGCAGATAAGACCTTTTCTGAGTTCATAACGAGCTCAGCAGTGGCAGGCTTCCCTTTCTTTCAGCCAGTAGAGTTTCCTGTTGACCACATAAGACTCGTTAGAACATGTTTTTCCATTTGCTTTTTAAACACAATTAGTCTCATATTTTGTTCCCCATCATTAATGGGGCATAAATATTGTCTCAACTCCAGTTTCTCTTTGCTCAATTTTAAAAATTAATTTTCTGGAACTGAATTGATAGCCTTCCTTACATAGGATTCCACTCCTTCATTTACTGATGACCAACCTGACATTCAATGAATGCACTGCTACTTGAGAACCCTGGGTAGTGGGAAAATGTAACCCTGGCCACTGTGGCTGTCATCTCCCTGAAGGCCTCAGTCACACATTCACTAGTCCTCCTGCACTTAGTGCCACCACAGTTTGTTGTGTCATCTTTTCTGGTGCCTTCTGAGATCAAAAGTATCGAGACCTAGACCTAACCTAGCTGAAATTTAATTTGAGTTCTGGGAATTGTGGTGACTTTGAGAAGTCCTGAGCTGTAGCTAGAGCAGAGATAGAAACAATGCCAGTGTCCCGTGAGAGCCTGGCATTAAGGCATATATCAGTTCATCCTCTGTTAAAAGATGAACCCTCTGCTGGGCACACCCATCCCTTTTTCCTTTGACCTACTGCTCACTCACATCTCTCCAGGGAGGCCCTGCCTGGTGGCCTGTCTCCTCTCTACTAAGAGGCAGGCCCAGTGTGTGGAGGGTGAGCCAGAGCCTGTGCATTAGGACAGGGCTGGTAGCCTCTTCAAAGTTGCAACACCTCTGAAAACCTCAGTTCCTGGTCAGAGCAGGAGGCTGATGTCGCTGACCCTAGCCTCTCAGACCGGTTGTGACATTGATTCAGCACATAGGCACAGTGCAGCTGCTTCCTGCACTCAATACAATACCTAATGCCACAGCTGCGGCCGTGGGTGCTTGCTTCATCCTCTTCTCCTCTTGTGGAATAGAGCAGACCACCAGAGACTTGCTCAAATTTGAGCTGAGGCCTAGGAAGGAAGGGCAATGCCACTTTGCATTATCAGTAACTAAAATGTCAAAAGAATAGAATTTGTATCTAAGACTACTCACGTGTAAGATCTTTGGTTAAGCAAGGTGCCACAGCAAATCCCAAGTAGCAAAAACACCTCTAAACATAATGAACACTCGTGTAACATCTCATTAGGATATCTCTATGAGTTTATGAAAAGCAACCAGGCAAAAACCTCCAGCTTGGGCTGAGGATATAGCTCTGTGGTACAGCATTTCTCTAGCAAGTACAAGGCTCTGGCTTTCAAAACACATAACTTCATCTTTAGGGAAATTTGCGTTTTCTCCCTAGTTCTTGGGAATTCACATTTCCTACTTGGTTTTAGAGGACCTGAAAAGGTTAACAAGGAAAACTCAAGTTATCCTAGAGCTTTTTGAAGATTTAAAAAAGAAAAAAGCTTTACATATTTTAAATATTTACTAGATATTACATATTTTTAAAATATGCACATAAAAACAGTTTCCACTGAGCCTACTTTGGATATGGTGCTAAATTGCCCAAGATAAAAGTGAGGGCTGCCCCTGACTGTCACAGTTGATTGGTGGTGTTGCTAAGTGCTCAGAGCCCTGAGCTTACAGCCGCTGGAGCCAGAGCATAATCCCCACTGCTGGACGACGTGACGGTACCTTCATGTCTCTGTTCGCCTCTGAACAAATGATGCAATCACAGCAGGGAGTCGTGACCTGGAGCCGACCATGTGCTTGGCTAAAAATGAGACAAGAAATCATCCCAGGAATCTCATGTGAAATCCCAGCCTAGTGTTTCTCTGCACTATAAATATCTTATATAAATTCTATAAATTTGAGAAGCCTAGCTGATTACTACAGCCTTAGATCTCTCTTATCTTGAAAGAGTACTGCAAACATGAGCCTTTAAATGTTATCTTCTTGTGGAAAGAACCACCAGACTTTAGCCTTCCCTGCATAGGGACCAATGTGATAAGATCCTTCTGCAAAATCAGAACCCAGCAAAGGAGAAAGGGTTGGTTTGTTTTAAGCATCGGTGACTCTAAAAAGAGCCCCTTGCTCTGCTAGGAACCAGAAATCATTTTCTTAGGAAAATTGATTTGCAGATTCTTACTTGATGTTTCGACTTCAAATTTCATTAGGAAATGGGAACGTGGCCAGCTGGTGAACTTCTTACCTGATCAGCCCCTGTCCTAGTTAGCTTCAGTGTCAACTTGATGCAGCCCAGAGCCTACTGAAGGGAGGCTCAGTTCAGAGACCGCCCAGATCAGATCGGCCTGTGGCCATGTCTGTGAGAGATTGCCCTGACTGGTGATTGATGTGGGAGGGCCCAGCCCATGGCTGGGCAACTCCGTCCATAGGCGAGTGGATCTGAGCTGTATAAAGAAAGCTCACTGAGTGAGAGCTAGCTGTTTTCCTCCACGGTTCCTATACTGAGCTCTTGCCTAACTTCCCACAGTGACAGGCTGGGACCTGGAAGTTATAACTCAAATAGACCTTTCCCCACTTTTGGGGAAAGTTGCTTTTGGTCAGTGTTTTATCTCAGCATCAGAAAACTAGAATACTTTCTGTGATGCCTTTGCTTGTCATCTTTCTTGCAATCAAACAGCACTCTTCCTTCCTTGTGTCTGTATTAGAATCTGGAAGTTACCCTGCTGAGAAGCAGTTCTTTATGCCTACAGCATGTGAGTGTCTGCTGTTCATAGATGTGGGCTAAGCATGTCTCGTCCAAAAGTGAAATCTGAAATGCTCCAGGCTCCAACATGAATCCAGAAGTAGAAGCTTCCACCTATGCTAGCTACTTCATTAAACTATTAAAATGATTGTTTTATTATATATATAAAGTAACCTTCAGGCTAAGGATTAGTCCACTCATGAAACCTAAATTTTACATTTAGACTTGAGTCTCCTCCCCAGCTAACCTCACTGTGTATATACAGATATTCCCCAGACTGAAAACTTAAAATCACAAACATTTCCAGTAGGCCACACGTGGCCTAGAGCAAATGAGAGACATTTCTTCCCACAGTCTACACCTCTGGTGCCTCCTCCCGGTTTTGGAACAAGGGTGTCTCATGAAATTACAAAGTTGAAAAGTCTCATAGCTTTTGTTTTGGCTGAGGGTATCCCATGAGGATATGTTCACCACCATTACCAAGCACTGAATCTTAGCCTTTCCATCCCTTGTGGGAGGCATTTGTCTAAGTATAAAGCTGCATTGCTGGGCTGAGAATCGACCTTCTTGTCTGTGCCTGAGCTGTAAGGTTTCTTGGTGCCCAGCATGACACCTACCTCCTCCTCTCCATGTCTTTGTAGTTGTCTCCCAGACTTTCACCTTGTTCACTTCAGCAGCCCAAGTAGAGTCATAACAGATGTGAAGATGAGAAAGAATCCCTGGAGGGAAGCAAGCACGGGTGTTAGGAGTCCTTGCCTTCCGCAGAGGGAATATGGCCGACATCCTCCCGTGACTGTGGGTGCCAAGCCTCCACATTTCTAGGAAAGAGAACACAGGTTGACCTCACCTCGTCTGGGAAGGTTAATAGTTACGTGTCTTCAGGGTCTCTAGAGAACTACATGCAAATGACTGACTGTTTATGTTTCACCTTCCCTCAGAGTAGTTTCCCTCTTGTAATATCATTAGCAGACATTCTGTACCGAATCAAAGCAGCAGTTCCTGAGGAGTTTATAGTACCCTGGCATCTTGCATCATTTACATGAGCAGTGCATTCCTGGGCTTTTGTTCTCTGGAAGTGTTTCTGTTCACACGGTCCTGGTTTCTCTACCAAGCCCTGGTAAGGAACCAGATCAGTGGCAGGACCATCATAAATACTTGAAGAAAAAGGAAGCAACATCGTTTCCTTTTTCATTTAATTTTGGAATATAAATACGACCATGATTTGCGTTCTGATCATTGAGCCATGACAAAACAGTATTTTAACAACAATGAATGTGTCAGCTTGCTATCACTGTGGTAAAATATACCTGAAGCATCAACCTGTAAAGAAAGGTGTTTATTTTTTTTGACTCAGAGTTATGGAGGTCCTGGTCCCAGATGAAGTGGCTCTCCTTGGGGATGGGGTGCTGCTGGCTAGAGTGGCAGAGCTTGAAGGGCATGCCCACAGTGACTAAAGAACCACCCAAAGCTTCCACTGCCCAAATTTCATCAGCAACAGTAAGACAGTCAACTCTTTTCTCCGCTTTTGGTTTCTAAACATGTTCCCAAATAAAAGGACTAAAGTTTTTTAAAGAATGCAGGTGACATGTTACAAGGGTGAAGGAGGCGGCTCAAAGAGCAAAGTGGGAGCTTGTGTGAGGGAAGATTTAGGGCAGGGAGCCTTGAGCATGTGGTCCAGAGAGACAGCTCCACATGTGAGGCTCAGAACAGCATACTGGCTTTCCAGACTTGGTGAAGAGCCCTTCCAAAGGGCTCCCGGCCTCTTTTCAGCAGTATTCCTGCCTTGAACCAGCTCCTAGATGTGTTCTACTGAGCTCTTCAGCACATTCCAGATCATAGAAAATTCCCAGGAAACAAAATCTACTATTTAGGGAGCAAGAGTCCTGACAGGGAGTGTAGGACAGCTACAGCCCAGTCCAACTGGAGTCTGTAAATTAGACAGTGGTGTGGGCCTCTGTTAGTTTCCTGATTTTGATCATTGAACTTTAGTTAGTTAAGAATGTTCTTAGTTTTTAGAAAAAAAAAATCACATAGTCTGTCTAGCAGACCCAAATAGACAGAGAAGACAATGGAAATATGAGCAAGCAAATGGGCCCAGATGTTGCTATTTGGGGAACCCTGATGAAGAACATACAGAAAATCTGTACTACTTTAAAATTTTGTGCAAGTGTGGAATTATTACAAAATAAGATGCTAAACCAAAAACAACAAAAAGCCCTCTGTTTAAAACCAAAACTATGCCCTATGTACACACAAAGGAACAGAAATCACCAGAGCATGCCACCAAAATTTTCCACATCTATCAGAACCACATCTTTGGATTTTTGGCGCTCCACACCAGAACTGGATAGTCTCTATATTATTTTCTTCCAGGACTCAAGATCAAGCTATTTTCTTTGTCTGGAGCATTATGAGAACCTCCAGCTCATCGATAAGTCCCTACCTAGGACCCAAGTGAAACTTGGGAGAAAAGAATGGTACCTTTTGCAGAGTGGTATCACATTTAGGGTGAATCCTCACATGCTCCCTGTCCTTCACCTGCCCCTTTCCTGAACTCATCATCTTCACCACCAACATCTGACACTCCTGGCTTTTGCCTCTTGTGTTGGTTGTCTGTCTCCCCAACTTAAATGAAGCTCCATGACTCCAAAGACATTTAATGGAGGGGTCAAATGCCTAGAACCTTTATGCCTGGCACTAAATAGGTCCTTGGGAAATATCCGCTGACAGAGTGAGTTTTGGAGTGAACTTCTCACCCTGTCCCATGCAAATGAACCTGAAATAACTTGCAAAGTTCCACCCAGTCCAATTCAAATCTTAATTTTTTATAAAATTATGGATTACATTTTACATTTAATAAGTCTGAAAACTATAATAAAACATACCCCTTTTGAAAAAAAATGATAAACCCTTCTTATAGTTGTACATTGCCGACTGCATTGATGGGATTTCTAAATTATAAAAATATTGTGCTACAACCTCAGTCAAAGTTGCAGTCTAGCAGTTGAAAGTTGTTAAATGATGTTTTAAGTCACTTTGTTATGCTGAGGTTATTAATAGAGGCAGCTGTACTAGAATTATACTAGTCATTGCAAAGAACTGTCTTCCATTCATAGACATATTCACACCACGATCCACCCTGTCACCTTTCTAGTGATGTCTGTGCTGCTGATACTGGCCAGGCCCAGTGAAGGAACCCACAAGAGCCCAGCGTGATAAGGCTTTTTGTACATGACACTTAGGAATGATCTGTGGGTCTTTAAAGAGCCACCTACTCACTGAGGAAAGGACCCGAGATAAAAGTTATGCACTAGAGTCTAGCTCTTTCCATATGGACAGTTTCCATCTGTATTCTACCAAAAGGAAAAAAAATAGCAACAATAATACAGTAGACATTTTAAAATTACAAAAACAATGAGCATTCACAGTAAAAGCAAGGAGTGAAACAAACACTACATGGAGCTACCTAGGGCTGGGCTTGTAGCTCAGTTGGCAGCATGCTTGCCTAGCATGCATGAAACCCTGGGTTTAATCCCTGCCATTACATAAAACCCATGTGTATGGTATATGCCTGTGTTTTCAGCACTCAAGAGGTAGAAGCAGGAGAATCAGAAAGTGTAAGGCCAGCCTGGGCTACAAGGGACCTTGTCTTAAGAAAAAAAAAAGGGGGGGGGTCAGGTTTTAATGGTTAGTGTTATTTGCAAGCTTAACAAAATCTAGAATCATCTAGGAGAAGGGCCTCTGGGAGATTATCTTATCTTGTGTTGAGGTGAGAAGACCCGTCTACTGGGCAAGGAATCCTATGCTGCATAAAGTAGAGGGTGTGAGCTAAGCATAGGGTGCATTGGTCTCTGCTCCTGATTATGAAGGAAGTATGACCAACAACCTGAAGCTCCTGCCACTGGACTGTAACCTGGAACTGTTAGCTGGCACCAGCCCTTTCTCCCTTACGTCGCTTTTGTCTGTATTTTGCCACAATGATTAAAAATGAGATGGTTCACTCCATAACTTCCTAACTGTAGTCTCGTTTCCAGAGGTGGACAGTGTGGGCATTATCCACATGTCATTTTCACAGAATTGAGTTGCATTTTCATGTGTCCTGTCACACAGAAGTATCAGGACCCATTTTTAACTGAGTGCCTTGCTGATTACCATTCTCATTGTTTACAATTCCTTCCTTATTGCTGTACTAAACAAAGCTGAAGTGACTGTTCTTGTTCACTTAATAGATGGGGTGGATAGATTCCTAGCAGTGTCATTGCTGGGCTAAATGATTTATAGTTTTCTGAGTGTGTATGTGTACTATTTATAAGTGAATATATATATATTTATGTATACATATATATTCATTTATTGATGGTGTCAAATATAGTCTGTCCCTTAGAATGAAATGTGAAGGCATGTGGTCTGGTGGTCCCTGGCCGCCCCAGGCCCCTGGCCGCCCCAGGCCCCTGGCCGCCCCAGGCCCTGGCCTGCCTGTTATTTGTTGCAATCTGGTTTTAGATTCTAACCGCTGGCTTCACATCACTAGGACTCTGGGGCAACAGTGGCACAAGATGTGAAGGCAGAGGACTAGACAGTCCATCATGCTGATTAGTTGTTTCTGTAGTTTCAAGAAACTTTTAGAAGATGTTTGCTGAGCCTGTCTGGAGCAGAGGGAAAAACCAAGAGGTTTGAAGCAGGGTCATTGGCTTTCATACCTGTCCTGGAAAGCTCCTTGACTCTGAGAGCACCAACCAGTTGGAAGAAGGGGGTAAAATATGTGCCATTAGTTATAGGTCCTTGTCTCTTTTGAGGTTGAGCCTTCTAAAGTTCTGCCCAACAGAACCTTGTTCGCTTGGTTTAAAGGAGTTCGTGCACTCAGTTATTTTCTTGGTTTGAATTTCTTTCTTGCTAATCTACCCAGCAGGCTAGAAGATGCCAAGGGTGTCCTCAGTGGTGAGTTTTGGTTGGGTTGCTTGATTTTTAGTAGTGGAAACACACCCATCTTGGAGGGTGTGGGTGGTGTCAATGAATGTATTCTGGGTTGTCTCTGGATGTGTGACGGCCTCTTGGAACTCACCTGCAAAGGAAGGCCAGTGAGTCAATCAGAAATCATTTGCTGACTGCAAACTCTTTGTGAGACACTTTACACATTGCTTGTGTGACACCTTGTGTTGAACTATCCTATTTTCCTGCTAAGAGATCCAGTCAGAGTTGACGACACATGTAGCAGGTAGCAAACTCTAGGAACATGTCAAGGAGATGGTGGGCTGAAAGTCCATGCTGTACCACAATTTCTGTCTAGTGTTGTAGGTGTGAGAAGGAGGCACCAGGGGAAAATATCTACCCAGGGAATTGGGAAAACTGAAGGTCTGGAGATGACAGATCGACTTGTCCATAATTTTACTTGTTCCTCAACAACTTGAGCACTTTACCCAAAATGTCTGGCCGACCAAGTTCTTGGGAAATGTTTAAGCCTAGTAGAGAGATATTTTAGCAAGGCATGATGTCTAGCAATTCATCTTAAGAAAATAAATATATGCACTAAGATATATGTTTGAATCTGATCCTAATAATTCTATAATAAGAACAAAAAGGGGGGCCAGTGAGCAGCGTGGGAGAATTCTTCATCTTTGCCTTGTAAGCTCTAAAACAGCAAAGAGGCACCGTGACATGGCGAGGTGTTCATGATGTAATGGGAAGCTGCACAGCCCAGCTTACAAGTGTGTGTGCGGTACGATTACAGTTCTGTCAGGGTTCTATTTATAAATATCTGTGCAGAAGAATGTTGTCGCAGTGAGTCTGTGAGCCGTCAGTGATTAGCAGTTTATTTCCCCTTTGGTCCTTACTGTATTTTTCCACTTTGATACAAGAATCACGTCATTTGTATATAAAGCTAGCACACATGTATGTCTTTATACATATGTAATTTTTAGGATGTACGTGGGTATATCGGTATTGTGTAGGTATGTTCGTATTTATGTGTGCATACATATGATTGTGTGTATTGTGGTATCACAGTGTTTTAGTTCAAGCAGCCCTTGTTTTACTTTATAAGAATTCTAAAGCCCAATAATAGTGATGCTGGCCACTTGGAAATGACAAAGAGAAGCTGTGAAATACTTTCTTTAACTGAAAAGGTAAGAGTAAATCAAATATTTTTAGAGCAATGCACTCACTTGAATAACTTTTACCACAGTACAGCCTCAGAGTTGTTTCACTTTATCAAGAGCAGTTAATCTTTGTTAATATGAGTTGTTAATTTCATGCCATGTCTGTATCTAAGCTTTATCATAGGCACACAATTATAGAAAACTTCAGGTAGCTTACAGCGCTATCCCTTGTCGCAGGCAGTTCTGGGAGCCACTGACGGTAAGGGGGGGGGGGGCTTATTTTGACTCATCTTAGATTCACTAACAGATTTTCCCCAAGTAGCTTTCAGTTTTATTTGATATGATATGGTGCAGATTTATAAAAATCAGTTTTGTCAAAATAGCAGACTTAGTGCATCTCAGATGAGTTAAACATATGTACACAGATAAGTAAAACAGAATTCACTCATCCAGATAAGCCTGTCTGTTGAAGCAGAGCCGATGCAGTGGCAGTCCTGGCCACTGCAACACTTTCCCTGCCGAAGTCCTAATGGAGACTCTAAAAGCCCCATTCAAGTTTTCAGAACTATTTTTTGTGATACTTAGAATTGTCTCATTTGTAAGGGGCTTCCAAAGACTTAAAATATTCATAAATCTTACTGGAAAAGAACATAATTGGGATTATGTTCTTTTTTACTAAAATTGATTTAGCCCATCCTATTCACCCTAAAAACTGCTAGGCACAGAGCCCTCCTCCATTCCTCTATTTGTGGGCATTAGGGACAGACATCTCAGCCCAAAAATCTTGGAACCTATGTGGCAGAAAGGATTCAAGGGCAGCTGGTTGGTTGAGGGGGAAAAAAGGCCACCTAGACCAGAGAGCCCTGGGTTCAAAACTATTTTTGTCTGTGGGAAAGTCCTGCTGCCTCCAGAAACTCTTCTGAACAAGGCTGGAGTGACATCTTCCCTGAGGCTGGCTTCTTTGACCTGCCTCATCATGACTATTCTACCTTAGTCCTTCTAGGTCTTGTCATTTCAGAACAAAATAGTCACTGCTGAGTCACTCAGTGTACGTTCCCTGAGTATCCAGTGCTTGCCTTCCCCCAGAGCATGGTCCTCTGATTATAGCCAGCCTCGACCCTGCAAGATCTTTTGATCTAAGGAGTTATTTAGACAGAGGTAACAAATGAAGACAACTCAGGGTCCAAGAGCTTTTGCTTTCAGATGCCCACCACTGCCACAGTTACTAGATAGTGTCTGGGAACAGCCGTGCTCAGTAATGCTGGGCCATCAGTCTGCACGCTTCAGGGACCAGACCGTCTACATAGGGACATCTCGCACTGCAGACAGCTGGTGAGGGGGGCCAGAGAGGCACAGAGCTTCAAGTGTCCTGTTTTCTATTTTTATAAGGTGAGCCTCTGGCACAGTTTTACTGCCAAAGTCAGAAGACTTTTTGAATTCAGTAACAAGATTCCTTAGACCCCAGCCAGCAGCACCGAGGTCCGACTATTACAGGAAGCTGTGGTGAGAGTCTGTGCCAACACTGGGAGCAGGGAGGCCCAAAGACCCCCATACTGTCCACCTGCTGGGGACCATGAAGACAAAAACCCAGGCATCCCAGATTGCAGTTTGTGGCCCGGAGCAGATGTGCCCCAGCACTGCTTGTTCCTAAACACCTTCCTTTAACTCTGCAAAGAAAGGGGCTTTTGTTTCTTCCTCTATATGGTGAATGTATAGGAAATGACAATAGAAAGTCTGGGAACAATGGAACGTTTTATTACCTCATCAGGGCCCTTACAGCAGAGTGTGCAGTGGGCCAATCCAGCAGAAAAAGCCCTCCCTCCCCTATCTCCTCTAAAAGAGAGAAGGGATGTTGTTGATGTAATTATGCCCATTCTCTTTCATATTACTGTTTTATTTTTAAAGCAATTAAGTATTTGGTTTGTTTGTTTGTGATGCTTTCCCATCGCTTCTTAACTAGTTGAGGTCTGCTTTCTAAGAATTGGGAGTACTGATGAATAGGTGTTTAAAGCCCTCCTCATCCCACTACTAAGTTGTCTTCAGGCTTTTAGCTGGCCCATCCCACCCATCCCAGGACCGTGGACAAAAAAACAAAACATGATTTTCAAAGAGGCATCCTAAGAGCCAGTGTCTTACCCATACTGTGAGGCCAGATTCCCCACTTCTCAGGTGGAAGAAAACTGAGGCTCAGAAAGGCCCCAGGAACCATGAAGGGAATTGTGGCTCCCACTGATCCTAGAGTTGCTGCTTAGAACCAGTCCTAACCACCATGCCAAAACATCTTGCTGGTGCCAGAGTTGCATAGGTAGAAGCATCAGGCTTTGTGTATTCCACTCAATGGCAAAACAGTGCTTCAGGGTTCAGATGAGGAAAGTGAGTCTTAGGCAGCTATGTGGTGTGTCAGGGTGGAGCTGTGGGTCTCCAGCTTCCCCATCTCCTTCCAGTATTGCACAGATTCATATGTGCCCTGGATAGTTCTCCCATGGAAAATAGCTGCCAGTGGCATGGCTCTTACTCTCCTGAAATGTCAGTTGCTGGAGGCCCAGAACTTTGATCTGCTTGAGAGAACCTTCTGTGTCCACCTTGGTAAGAAATGAAAGCATTCAGTGTGCCTAAGGGGCCCAGGCTGCTGCTCCCAGGAGCTCTTGGCCCAAGTTCTTGCACAGACCTATGAAATATACAGCCCTTTTTTGATTCCTTAATCAGACCCAGCCCAGCTCAGAGGTCTGCTAAAGGGGCAGATGCCAGTGTGGCACAGAATGCTTCATCTAGAACCCTCCTTTAAAAGATTCTATGGAAGGACGTTGGAGCTGTGCACAGCATTAGCTTTGTGCCTTATGTATTTGCCACAAAACGTCCCTTCTGTAGCTTCCAACATCTGCCCAGATCAACACTGCTGGTATGTGTAATGGTTTCTCCAGAGTTCTGTCTTGGAGGTTGTTTGGCTTGCGGGCAGCAGGCCCTGTGGAGTTTGGGGAAATAGCCAAAGAATGGTGTGTCAGTTAGTCTATAACAGGAGGTGTGTGCTTCTCTGTGTGTTCTCTGTCACAGACTTTGGGTTCGGGGGGGTGGGGGGGAGGCAGGGCTTAGCCTTTTACCCATCACGTACTATCCTGTCCTGCCAACCTGGCTTTTTGTGGGAATCTCAAAGAAGTGGAGATAAACCTCTGACAGAGTACGTGTTAGCTTGTACTGCCCAGACTATATATAGATGAGGGGAGGGGGAGGATGTGGAGAGTCTGAGGGAAAAAAAAAAGAGCTTAAAGAAAAACTCAGTGGGCTGAAAACAGGCTTTGAAACGTGGAGCCTCGGCTGATCTGGGCAGGAACAGTGGCGAGTAGACTTGGGAAGGCATGAAACGCATACTTCACCGCCACATAACTTTCCTGGAGGAGACAGTGTTTGCTGTAACCACATAAATGTTTCGAAGCTTAGGAAAGGAAGAGCATTAGGAGACCTATCTGGGGAATGGAAAGCTTCGCTAACCGTCGGAGGCCCTGCACACTGCAAACCAGAGTATCAAATGAATTTATACTTTCCAAATTTCTGTTTCTTTTATGTTAAAGCATTTTAGAAAGAATGTTCTTGCCTAGAGACCACAGACATATTTTCTTGATTTGAATTAAGTGTTAGTTCCTAGACTGAGTCAGTCATGTGAGCTGTGTGTAGGCATCTGCTTTGCTGGGCAGGCAAACTTTCACTGAGACATAAATTCCACAAGAGGGAAGGAGGGGTATTTTTCTTTAAAAGTGAAAATGGGTTTGAAAGCATATCCTGAGATTTTTCTGAGTCAGGGAGCGGCATGGGTAGAGAGGCCCCTTGGGTTCCCCTAGCTTGTCTTGCATACAGAAGGACCCTCCCTGCCTGATACCCCTGAAGCATCCCCATCCCCACCTACAAGTTCAAAGCCAGAGGACTATGACCTCTATCTCCCTAGCTCTTCAGTAGTGGGGCCTTCTCTACAAGATGATACAGACATAGCTTGTACCTCAATGGTCCCAGTACCCTCCCCAGGGTCAGGTGTCATTGACTCTCTTCCATAGAGCTATCCTTCTGAGCTCATGAGCTGGAGAAGGGGCCAGAGACCTGGGCCACTGGAGGGAATTTATCAGGACAAGCTAGCAGTCAGTTGAGGCTGATGGCAGACTCAGCACTGAAGTTTCCACTTCAGTGGGGACCAAGATTAGTAGGAGGTTGCATTTGCTCCAGCCTGAGTGGCCTGCTAGGATCTTCCTGCAGAAAAATAGGAGAAGAGGCCATGGGGTGGCTACATCAGTCCTAGGAAGGACACGATTGGGCTGCTCGAGTAGTTTGATTCCTACCTCAGAGATAAGTAAGATGGCAGGCAGGCAAAGGCAGCCTTGATCAGGGCAAAGCTCTTCAGGACTGCAGCCCTTGTTGGACAGTGGGAGCCCAGCCTGCCAGGGAAGGTAGGGAAACACCATAAACAAGCTACCAAGCAGTAGGCAATCACAATTTAACATGCCACCGTGTCCCTCTGAGTCCTTTATCCATTCTGTTGCGGTAATATCCTCAGTAGAGTGTTGTTTGTTGTTACAGGGTTCTGTTGTAGTTGTTTTTGTTCTTTTAAATACATCTCACTATCCCCTAAAGACTGCATTGCCTTCAGCTGGAGAAGGTAGCATTTTAATCTCCTGATTTCTACTATTCCTTTTCCCCGGGAGCTGTTTGGTTTTCATGGATTTGACCAGGGCCTGGAAACCGTAGCTTATTTTCAATCTTGTAGGAGAAGGGCCAGACAACTTCATGACTGTATTCTGTACCTCTTTTCATCAGTCTAAATAAATATTATCATATCCCTAATTCATTTATGTCAGTTTCCGTCTGTCCTCGGAAACTGTAAAGCATATAGAAGTAAAAGGAGCTGCAGGCCCTGTGGACTGACTGTGGGAATGGAGAGAGAAGAGTCGTCACAATTTTGGGGAGAAGGAGGATCAACTCAAGACATTTGTTGAGTTTGTACAAATGTAAACTGTCCAATCTACAACCACTGGTAGTGTTTTAGTGAGTTCTGTTATACCCTAAGCCAGGCTGGTGGCTTGGCTGTGTGCTGTCTGTGCCTATGAGGGTCCCTGGTTTCTCCCATAGCCCTTGATATACATCTGTGGAGCCAGAAAAATCACTTGTCCATGTGCTGAGACACTTTTTTTTTTTAACTTTTGTTTTATCTTGTCTCTCTTTCATGTAAATGCAAAATTGTTTCATCTGTACTTGTCCCATTTGTATGTTACAGGATGTCAAAGTCTTTAGTGAAGATGGCACAAGCAGAGTGGTGGAGATTCTAACCGACATGACAGCCAGGGACTTGTGCCAGTTGCTGGTTTACAAAAGTCACTGTGTGGATGACAACAGCTGGACTCTGGTGGAGCACCACCCACAACTGGGATTAGGTAGGAGACTGCTTTCCTGGCTTGGGAACAGCACCTGGGGACTTCAGTTTGTGATCAAATGGATATGCCACAGCCAAATGTAAATGTGTCACCATTCCTGTCACATTGTTGCTGTCCACATCTTCTGGTCCCTTGCTTTCTCCTAAATTTCACTTTTCTTCCAAGTCCTCCTGCTCTGAGACTCCGAGGACCTCTCCCTGGGTTCTCAAAGCAGTAACTTCCAAAAGGCTTATCCTGAGCGACGCATTTTCTATGACTTCTTCTCGTTGTCCAGAGCCCTGGGGGATTGCTGCCCGCCTTGTGTGGGAGCGATTTGGCCTGCTGGATTACAGCTGCCCATCTCAGAGAGTATCTGACTATGATGATAGGAAGAAGGGATCCATGGTTCCTGTGTGGTAGGGACAGGGAGTCAGGATAACATTACAAAGCTATGGGAGTCTCACAGGAGTTTAACACCTGCGTGACATCTTTCTGAGGTGATGCCTTCTGTGTGTGCATGTGTGTACAGGCATGTATATATCTGTATTTTACCTACAGAACAAGAGCATATTTCATACCATACAATCCATAGAATATTTGAAACTATGTCCCATTTCCAGAACTTGCTGGAGTGCTCTTCTTTCTTTTTGCTCAGTTGGTTCATCTCAGGTAAAGAAGTTTGTTAGACTTTTGTATAAAGTCTTATTTGCATAAGTCTGAAGCCTGCAAAATCATGCAGGTTTTTGAAATTTTTCACTCAATTAAGCAATAATTTTCCCATGTCTTCTATGTCTCAAAAGAGAGATATCAAATTTCACAGTGTTAAGTTCTTCTTATAACCCTTTTGAAAGATTAGTAAAGTGCATTGCAACCTCTTGGCTTAGAATATTCATTGAATTAATTGCCACTGTTTCAGCAGATGTGTACAATTTTAAGCATGGGTAATAAGATGTGAGTTTGAGTTACTACTTCCCACCTTTCTTTGGATTTTTAGATACCTGCAATGCTTTGAAACAAGCAACTTACAACCCTTGTGGGTTGTTTTAGCTACTTTTCCCATTACTATGACAGTAATAGCTTAAGGCGCTTTTGGGGTGGGGCAGGGGGTGCTTACTGTTTGAGGATTCAGTCTAGGATAGGGAAGGTCATGGCAGCAGAAGTACATTTCATATACAGTGAAGAAGCTAGCTAGGAGGAAGCTTGCTTCCTCCTCTGAGTTCTGGACCCTAGTCCATAGGATGGTGCTGTCCACATCCAGATTGAGAACTCCCCACATAGACTACGGGTTCTCCTCCTGGCTCAAACCCCTCTGGAAACTCCTTCACACATTATACCCAAAGGCATGTTTCCTAAATCCAGTCATATTAACAGTGAAGATTAGCCACCACACTCATCTTTCCCACCTACAGCCTGTCTGTGTGACAAGAGAGCCTTTTCCATTGCTACTCACTACTTTCTGCCATATTCCTTCACCAGCTCCATAATGAGTGAACTTGGGGAGGAGGGCAGGGGGATGTCATTCTGTTCTCATGGACATGACTGGCTCCTGTCAGATTCTGTGAGTGGATCATATAGTGGTCTACTGCAGCCATCAGCAATCTCTGTTGACACATAAACCACTTAAAAATTAAGCAGAAGTGAGAAACAAGGACAGAAGGTCTGGACTATGGGGAAGACTGCAAGGGTGAGTCTGCCTGCTTTAACTCAGAGTCGAGTGATTTCCTTCTGTCTAAGCTGCATCGGGACAAGTATTTCTTCTGGTGTGAAGTCTGTGAATATAATTGCACACACACAGAACTGAGAAAATGGATACAAAGCCACATACAGTTCTTAATACACAGGGAAGGTCTGGAAATTTCAATTCCAGGGTTTCTTATTAGTGCCCTTGGTTTCCAGCCACCACACAGTGGATAAATCAGATGTTAAGGCTTTGGAAATAACCAAACAAAGAGTGCCTTACTCTGAGGAAGTAGAAAAAGGGACATCCATGCATATTCAGCCTTCTTAGGGTGATATTTCTGTGTCCCTTTCTTTGTTCTTTTCTCTTAGTCATAAGTGTGTTTAGCATGCTTTAAAGCAAATATTACTTTAACTTAAAATCAAATGAAGACAGGGAGAGAAAAAGAAAATGAAATTATTTTTAAAAGAAACAGGTACCTTTGCATTAAAATTTGGGTCCCATTTGACAAAAAGAAATTAATGAGCTTCACAAGGCCAGAAACTAAACGAACTGGATGTGTCCTCAAATGTTCTTCCTCAGGTGTCTTTTCCAAACCAGTTCTTCTCTTGTTAGGGACAAGTGAAACACATTTTCCAACTGGGCTAGATTTTGGAGAACAACCCCAACACAAGCTCCATTTCTGCCTTCCAGTTCTATCACTTTTCTTTATGTGTGTGGTGTGTGTGTGTGTGTGTGTGTGTGTGTGTGTGTGTGTGTGTGTGTGTTAATTCAAACCTATCATTTAGTTTAAAAACAAAAAAAGAACTAGCTAATTAGCCCTTTGAAAGGAAATCCTGTTTCTGCCACAGTTCCACAGCAGTCTCTTGTCAGGATCCTACTGGTGGAGAGATGTGGTGGTTGTTTGCGGCCCCTCCCAGGAAGCCTGCTCACATTTTACCATTAACCCTCCCAGCTGTGGATGGCTGAACCCACAGGCTTGTGGGAAGCTCTTTGTAATGGATGTTGCTCTAGGGTGTGTTTCTGGGTCCTGGCCTTAAAAGTCCTGGCCTCACCTATGCTCAGTGTAAAACCACCCTGCCCCACATTCCTGGGAATCACTGTCTCCACGGAAATGATTCTCTTAGGCAATTTTATATTGAGTCTTCTTATTAGGGAGGAGGACACACAGGGAAACAGTATGTGCAAGTCTTTCAGGAAAGTTGTAAAAGAGATTATGACACAAAAGTGTGGCAATTGGGAGCTTAAGGATAGCATTCTGATAGTTTTAGTTTATATGTGACCTCCTATTAAGGTTTTCAAAGCAATTGCTATGCTGCTGATCTTGGCAGCTGATCTACTGGAAACTCAACAATATCTTACCTTTAAAGCAGAGACATTTGCTAAGATATTCTATGAGAGCTGACTCCCTTTTTGCTAGAAGAGTCTATAGTATATATAATTGTGTGTGTGTGTGTGTGTGTGTGTGTGTGTGTGATGTGTGTGATTACTGGTCATCTAGTTGACACAGTAGTGTTCCTGTCCTGTCTGCCTGGGGCCTGTGAGTAAGAATAGGTACAAGAGGCACCTGGAGCCTGGGAACCAGGAGCCCAGGTCCCTTCCCAGCCCCCAGTGTCACCTCCTAGGGCATCTACTTCAGAGGTGTCTTCTTTCAAAAAGTCCCTAGCAATTGGTGAACACATCCTGGGTCTTACGGTTTCTGGAGACTGGTTCTCCAGTCCTCCTGGTTTTTTAGATGGTATCTTCCTGATGAGCACTTCCCATAAGCCATACCTTTTGAGGATTCTGCATCCTCTGCGTATGGGAATAGTCTGTGATAAGACCAGCTAGTGCACTAGCATAGGGTAGGTGGGGATGTCCCATCTGTCTAAGCATGTGAGATGCAAATCTCTCAAATCTCCCCTTCCACCAGAACAATTTCCCACAGAGATGACACAATGATAGAACATAGTTACCCTACACTCATAACAAGTAAAAATGACTTTAAAGACATCTTGCAAAATACACATTTAAATGTAGAAAAACAGCATTTTGTTGCTCCCCTCCCCCACTTGAAAATGGGATTGAAGTGTAGGGTCACTTGGTACCAGGGCTCTCACATCCAGCCCCTGACCCCTTGCAAGCACCAGGCAGGAAGGGTACAGGGCTGGGAACTGGGGCAGTTAGCATAGGAAGGAGAAGGTCCCGCATATCCTGCACAGTTTAGTGACTGAAGAGCACTGTGGTTTGTGTGAATTAGATGGGCACCGCAAGAAGGGGCAATGTCTTCCAGGGGCTGTTTTCGGCTTTGTGTTTATTCTAGGCAAGAGCTGCTATGCCTTGGACACTGACATGTAAAAAGTCCCTTTTGATCCTCAGTGCCCAGATGGAACCTGCAGTAGGTTGTTCTGTGGCTCCATGACCATTAATTTGAAAATCCGAGTGATTTTCCCCAGGAAAATATATGGATAGAAAGAAGGCTGCTGGCTAGGTTCCTTGCCAATGCCACGATTCCCAGCAGTCAGCCAGGAGGCCCGAGACTTTCCACCAGGTGGGAGGGGCTAAGGGAGGATGGTTAAGCCAACTGAAAGACTATACTGAGCCTTGTTTTGTACTCTGTCCTACTCGATCTCCATGCTGTCTAGGCTGGACAGGCTTCTCCTGATGCACTAAGTGTCTATGTACTTTGAAAGCAAAGAAGTACAATTTCCTTTTTGAGTTGTCTGATGTTCGAGCATTTCTTTCACAGAGTGACATAGTAATACAGATGCTGAACATCGCTTCAGAAATTTGAAAGATAACAAATAGCCTTTGAGGAATCTCCACTTCTTCCACACAAGGACAAAGTAGTTTAGGGATATCCTGGAGAGCAGCATTGGTCCATTTTTACTCAGGACCCATGTAACAGCAGGAGGTTCACAGGCAGCCACTTGTAGGCAAAGGCTGCCCCTCAGGCATTCCACAGCAGCCTGAGGCCACCAGCTCTGAAGCCCTGAGCAAGGGCTCAGCAGGGTTTCTCCACTGTTTACCAGCTTATGGAGGAAGGAAACCGGAGTTGACACTGCAGCTGGTTTGCATGAAGAGCCACAGTGAGGCCCCTCTGGGGTCAGCAGGCTAGCAGGGGGAAAAGCATGATCCTTTAGGACTGCATGGGCCAGTTTGGCAGTCTCTAGTTACCTGAAACCACAGTGGGGCCCAGTTTCCCCTGCCTCCTTCCCCAAGCTCTGTGCCCTCCCCTCTGTGTACGTGCAGTATGTGTGCAGCTTCCCTGGGAGCTCTCCCAGGCAACTGCTGTTAAGAATCAGAGCTGTATAGGCCATAGCTCAGTCTTAGCTGGAAAGCTCCCCACAGGGTCCTTTGTGCCTCCTCAGAGTCCTCAGAGTTCTTTGGAAAGTAGAGCTAGCCGCTGCATCCTTACTTGGGCGACTGCTACCTCCCTGTTTTCCTCTGTATTTTAAATGGTGAAAATATTTTATTCTATAAAACAACCACCTACAGGTTATTGGGTTGCTGAGTTTTGTTTTAAGTTTGTTTAGAATATCTTCTCTGAGTAAAACTCGTAATGGAACTCGCTGTTATGTTTTTTCATTTAAAATGAATGAGCTTAAGCACAGCTGTCTTTTTTTAAAGCCAAGCATCACAATCTTAGTCAATGCTAAAGTTGTATTTGGTTGTTCGCATATGTCTTGTGGAAATATAACACTTGTGTAAACATAAGTGTTCATGTGTTCCAGGGAGAAATCTCCCAGGTAGAAGTAAATGGAAACTATTTTAGGTTTGCATCAAGCATGGCTTTTCATGTTCTGTGAGATTTGTAGCTGCTGTGGGAACAAATTCTGGTTTTAAGTATGTTTCTACCAAGATGTCCCCTTGCCATATCACAGTGAAGGCCAAGGATGCCTCAGCCCAAAATCTGCTCTTCATAACAGAAGTGGTCCTCGTAGAGCAGTGCCCATGGCCACAGTTCTCTGTGAACAGAAATTCTTTCTCCCAATTCTGAGACCCTTTAAATTGGCTTTTCATAAGCATTTCCATTCCTTTTTTAAGGTGAGACTTTTCCAGAAACTCAGCTCTGGCAGCATGTGAGGTGGTAGGGATTTAGGCTAGAACTCCTGTGTTCACTTAATTTGTGTATGCCTGGCTGGCATCATCCACACGCTTAGCCTGGGGTGGACTCAATGATACAGTTTATTCTGCTGTCTGATGTGGTTAGTTCTCTGTCACTACCCCCTCCACTCTGGCTTTTCGGGAGTTCTGTGGGAGGAGCTCTCATCTCCGTTCCACAGCAGAAAGGCACAGCTCCTCTGAGCATGTCTTTCATATCAGCAGAGAGCAGGCTGAGTTCTTCATGCTCTGCCTAGAAGCAGAGCTTTATAGAGGGGGCTGTCCAACCTTTCCAGATCCTTACATAAGGTATTCTAAGAGGTGTGTGTGTATGCTTGCACGTGCCTGCCTATACATCATGCACAGGAATGCTCTGTGTGTAGAATGTTCTTTTCTTTGTCTTCGCACATAATCCAACTGGTGCATACATTCCATGACATGGACAGTGCTGACTAGCTGGGTGTGACCGAAGATTACTTTGTACATTCCATTTCTTATGGTGTCTTGTCCACAGCTCCCCTGGTCTTACTCCCTGTATGCCTTCTGCTCTTACCCGCCCTGCCTCTTGCAGATCCTCCTTGCCTGGGGTCTTTCCCGTTCCTTTTCCTTTTGAGTGTTTTCCCAGTTATGAGAGTTTGTTCACTTACAAAAGTTCAAATTTTGTAGTATAAAGGCAAAATCGTGGGTGAATCTCTTAGGAATGTTGTGTCAATTCCCAGTGTAAAAGAAACACGTACATGTCACTACTAACCTGAATTTTGCATTTTATTGAATTTTAAGACCTCTTTTAGGTATCGGTCAGAGAAATAAAGAGAGACTTAAATTTAGTGTCTTTCCTGACATACTCTTCTTTCTCAGTGCTTAAAGAACACTTGTGAAATTGCCCTGTCTCATCTCATATGTAATGCTTCTCTCTACAGAGAGGTGCCTGGAGGACCATGAGATCGTGGTCCAAGTGGAGAGCACCATGCCAAGTGAGAGTAAATTCTTGTTCAGAAAGAATTATGCGAAGTATGAGTTCTTTAAGAATCCGGTGGTAAGTCTCTTCCTGGTTTTAAGCTGGGACTCCTGAAATCTTGGAATTTATACTTGGGTTGAATAGAACCTGATTACCAGATAACTAGCTGAGACTTACAGGTACATGGGCTTAACAAGCTGGGCCGCTCTTTAATTAACTAGGCCTCACACATAACTAGTTATCATGGAGACTGTCTCCTTCCTCAGAGGGTGGAGATGGTCATAATGGAACAAATTGATCAAATATTCACCAAATAGCTTTCTTGATTATATGTTGGAATGAAATGAACAGCAGTCAGTCGTTGGCAGGCTGACATCAACACCGTGACTTTGTTTTTCCATGCCTGCTTTTGGGGAGGTACTTGTCATGTGACATAGTAGGAAATTGAGTTTCATGACTTCTGAGCTTTTGATCTTGTCCAAGTCACCAGGCAGGTTGACAGTCGGCTGGCTCAAGGAGACCAGTATCCATTTCTGGTCTGATCATTTGGCCATTTTCTTGAAAAGAAAAAAAAAATTTAGTAAATTCTGGGTAATTCAGCAGAGTAGGCTTGTTTGTACAGATGTGGTCACCTTGTTATTTATTATTTATTTGGTTGGTTTTGGTTTTGATTTGTTTGGTTTTTTTCAGATACTAGGCTTGAACGCGTGTTGATAAAAGAATGAGGAGGACTGTTGTTTAAACTACAAATGACCATGACCGTTTCTGGGGAATTTGTAATGTTCACAGACACGTCTATAATACACTTGTTTTTCCCTGTCTCTCAGAACTTCTTCCCGGATCAGATGGTCACTTGGTGCCAGCAGTCCAATGGCAGTCAGGCTCAGCTTCTGCAGGTACTGAGCAAAACCTGAGCTCTTGGTAGAATACACTTACTGGAAGTTTGACATAAGGAGCAGACTCCTGAAAAGCTCCTTTTAAGGAAACTTACATTATGTCTATATCATTGTAGGAGCCATTTGCTCCTCTCTGCTTCAATACTAATTCCTGTGTTTGCTGGAATTTTTGAGAAGTTTGAAGGAAGAAAGTTTGTTTAACACCCCCCCCCCAAAGTATTTTAATAATTCCGAAAATGTCAGCTATATGTAATAACTGCTTTCATTATTTTATGTACATATTGCTAATTTTTAAAATGTGCCTTCACAGAATTTTCTGAACGCCAGCAGCTGCCCTGAGATCCAAGGGTTCTTGCAGGTGAAGGAGCTAGGACGAAAGTCTTGGAAGAAGCTCTATGTGTGCCTGCGCAGATCTGGCCTTTATTATTCCACCAAGGGGACTTCAAAGGTGAGTTTTAAAACACCCCACTTCTCCCTGCAGTAGGTGTGTTCACTGTGGACTTGGCCTTAATTTGGAAATGCCCCTGAACCTCTTTTATGCTTGTGTTAACTTATTAATGAGCAATTTATATAATGGCTATACACAAAAGGACCAGTATGCTGGTCTATCAGAAACTGGATGGCAAAACACACAGCAGCTCCTTCATCACATTACTCCTGTTCCTCCATGCCCAGCCCTGGATATACTATACTGTGGGTTGCATGCAGACTCTCCTGGCTGACTCAGTCAGTGCAGGGACGTACTTGGTTTTCATAATTTGGAATTTGAATCCAAGCTGGCCATAGGAAAAGTACTGTATTAGTGCCCTGTATTCATGAGCAAAAAAAATGGTTTTCACTCTGCTTGACCAAATTTTAAGAATTGCATAGTTCATATAAAAATTAAGGGAGTCTGGTAACATGCAGCTGGGATTTTTAGCTTGTGCTATTGTAGGGATTCCATGCTGTCGTCTCCAGTGGGAAAAGAGGAGATGCAGAGAGAGCAACTATAGATTTTTTTCCAGTACATGTGACCTCACATTCCCATGACTGCTGCTTTGCAGGAACCCAGACACCTGCAGCTGCTGGCTGACCTGGAGGAAAGCAGCATCTTCTATCTGATTGCTGGAAAGAAGCAGTACAATGCACCCAATGAGCATGGGATGTGCATCAAGGTACTCCACAGGGTGCTGCCCATGGGCTGGGGCTGGGAACTATGCAGAGGATTTTTCTCCTGCTCAGGATTTGGTTGTGGATCCTTTTGCTTTGAACAGAAATCACTTCTTCACTGGCCTTAACTGTGTGCTTAGGATTTGATGTTTTTTGAATAGTCTGGATGCTTGAGGAAAGTAGGCACATGTTCTTTGGAGCATTCAGTAGCCTCAGTGACCCCTCTCATACTGGCTGCAGCCTTTCTGAGGTCATAGTAAGAAGAGACAGAAGCTCGTTAAGGGAGGAGACTCGTGACCTGATTGTCTGCAGCTACTGAGTGTACTGCCACTGTCTTTATGGGCTTCTGGTCATGAGGATTGACCGCCATACTGCCTACCCTCTGAGAGTGTGTGTGCGCGTGTGTGTGTGTGTGTGTGTGTGTGTGTACACTGGCACATGGATATATGTGTGTGCCTGTAGTCAGAACACATAGATGTGAACATGCACTCATGTACATAGGTGCAAATTTGCATACCTGTACGTACACACACACACTCACCACAGCCAAGACCGTGTTCTTTTCCTGTTGGTGAGATTCTGGCAGTGAGCACTTGTGCTTGGATCTTGCCCTGGTATGTTGGCTTCTAAGCCAAAGCTCATGTCCCAACCTAAGGGGAACATAGAACACTAAGAACCCTTCTGCAGGCTGCAACAAAGAAAATTCCCTCCTAATGTAACATTTTATCTTACTCAGTGAAGCCTCTTCTGGCTGCAAGTGTGCTGGTCCACCTTGTCCACAGTTTTTAGTTCAGTGGTTTCAGTTACCAATAGGTAACTAGGATCTGAAAAAAAGTCCATGTAAAATTTCAAAACTAATGCATTTATTAGCTATAAATTGCACATTTCTCCGAGGGCCGTGATGAAATCTCACTGTCCTGGGTATCCACCCTGTATATATTATTCGATTTGTTGTCCTCTTTATTACCCAAGTAAGCATTGTGATGTCATGGTGCTTCCACTCAGACAAATAGTATAAAAATTCTAAAACTAGCAAGAAAAGGGGGTGGGGGGTTGAGGTTGATAAGGCCTACAATAAGAATGAATCTTATATCTGAACAATTGTAGGGAACTTAAAAGCAAAATGCTGTCCTGCCTCACCATATTGCAAATTTTAGAGCCAGGGTGCTTGTTAAATACTTGTTTATAGGGCTGGCTACACTGTCTCTGGTTTCAAGCAATCTCTAGAGATCTTGGAATGTTCCCTGCAAGGCTAAGAGGAGACTACAGTAATAGAAGTCTACTTGAATCTAGCTAAAAGTGTGAAACAACCTTGTGAGGGCTGGGAGAGCCACAAAGCCACTGCCTCTCTCTTCTCTACAGCCCACATTTCTTTAAAATGCCTGCTGAGTGCAGGGTGGCCCCTCACTGCTCCAACGTGGAAAGCCAAGTCAGGGCTCTCAGCAGTGCTGTTGTTTAGTTGGAATAGAGGGTTTACATGGAAGCCCAGGTCAGGGTACTCCTGTGGCAGTGTCCTCACCTTGCCACAAGGCCCTGTCTGTCCTCTGTGACTAGAGGTATGGCAGCATACCCCTTCCTTTGGTCCTTAGATCCACCCCAGCCCCTGTGATCAGTGGTATCATTGGTCTCACTTGGACTTCCATTGCTGGTCAACCTTAAGGCTTCTTGACACTCAAGACCCTCAAGGGATTTCCTGTTTGCCAGCTAGCCTCTGCAAGGGACCTTTACCCTTTGAAGCCTGAGCAGGTGACTTTGAAGGTCTTTCTCCATAACTCAGCAGTTAGTTACATCCTGAACACCAGTGTCCTCTCCACAGCTCTGCACTTCTTCCTTTCTGTCTCACTCACTTACCATGTTCACAGTCTTGCGAGGATGAGTTTGCTGCACAACTCCTGAAATTCCCAGTCAAGAGGCACACTCTTCTTCAGCTGAGGGATTTGTGGCTACAGCTAGCTCAAAGCTACTCCATGACTACTCCTCAATAAGGGCTTCTCAGACAGGTGGTATCTAAACCGGACAGGGAACATGTATGCTTCTTGATGTGCTCTCTGCTTGGGTAACATCCAGCAGCCTGCTTCTAGTTTGAGGGCAGCCTTCTCTAAGGTTGACCGTACTCACTGTTGCGCTGGTCGGGTTTTCATTTCTCCTCTAGCCAAACAAAGCAAAAACTGAGATCAAGGAGCTGCGCCTGCTCTGTGCTGAAGATGAGCAGATCCGTACTTGCTGGATGACAGCCTTCAGACTCCTCAAGGTATGTGACTCAAGGCTGCTGCGGCTGCATATCATGCAGAACAAGCAACTGGATGTGGGTCCATCCTGGCACAAACATTCTATGGTGTTTCTACCAAAATTGATTTTTTTTTTCAACTGTAGCTGTACATTCTTCTACATAAGATCTCAGGGCATTACAAAGGTTAGAAGCCAGGTTTTCTAACTTGAGCACTATCGAGTGTTGATGGAAATTGATTCTTTGTTGGCTAAAAGGGGAGCTCTGTGAATTATAGATCTCTGCCCACAAGATGCCCTCAAACAGTGGAGACAGCCAAAAATGCCTGTAGACATTTCCAAATGTCCTCTGAGCATCAAGCAGTAAGGAATCCTCCCCCACCCACCCACTCTTGCAGTAGAGAACTCTTGAGTTCTCAGCCAGTTCAAAGTCTGCTGTCAAAGTGACAGGATCTAAGCCCGCCATTACGGGAATACTTTGTGTGTTTTAAAACAGTGAGATTTCTAGGTGTAGTGCATAGGCCTAGAATCCCAGAAATTGGAGGTGGAGGTAGGAAGATTGTTGAGTTTGAGGCCAGCTTAGAGTTTATACAGAGACCCCTTTTTTTATCATAAATGGATGAATGAATAAATAAAATGTTGATCAGTGTTCTAGAAAAAAATACCAATTGAACAATAAGTGTATAACAATGTTAGGATGTCCTTCATTTTTGTGTAGGGGAAAGAGGCAAAATCATGTATTTGACTTTGTGGTACAGGAAAAAGAAAGGTTACTGAGAGACAGGTACCCCAACTGTGCAAGTGGGGATAGATGCTAGAGACAAACGTTTACATCTCTGTAGGTTTGATTTTTTTTTAATATGAAAATGCATATTTTTAGAAGGCAACAAAAATAGAAAAAATGGCATTGCATGCTATAAAACAATGTATTTTATTAAGCTGGCCATACATTGTCACTCCAGTAAGTAGGCTAATTCTTAACCAGTATTCCATGAGTCAAAACTGTAACATAGCTCATCCCAGGAGAGGAAAGGGGCAGAACTGACTGTGACAATTCTAATTGGCTTTATCATTATGTGCAAATAATGAGCTCTTATACCATATTAAACCTAACATGACACCATTAGCTTGTTCTGAACATTCGTGCCTCTGCACCCAACCTCATATTCTCCTCACAGCAGCTTTGTGTCATGATTGTCTCATTCACAGGTAACAACACTGAGGCTGGAGGTCTGGCCGCTGGGGTGTGGCAGAGCCAGGTTGAGAGCAGCATTCTGGCTCCTGAGCTCACTTCCTAAGTACTGTGCTTTGCCGCCCTCCCTGAGAGCCCTGGGCAGTTGCATGTCCACTTCCTGTTTTGGTTTGGTTTGGTTTTGGTTTGTTGTTTTGATACAGGGTTTGTATTTGGCCCATGTTGGCCTCAAACTCAAAATCCTCCTGCCTCAGCCTCCCCAGTACTTGGAATAGGTGTGATTCTGTATTGAGTTCTGGTGTCCTGGCTTCTTTGCAGGTAGCATTTGATCCAGTGATCCAAAGACTCCAAAGGTCTAGGGATTCATCTTGAAGGGCCCTTCTTACAGAAGGCAGCACCATACTTAGGCATGGCATATTGGTAGCCAGTCTCCAATGAGGTTACAGTAGACTTTTTCTCTTTCTGTCATGACTCTTTGTGCTTCAAGGTCATTGGCATTCTAAGCAGGTTATAGGATATAGACAGTTACATAATGATTGTCTACCATAGTCCAGCCTGTTCCTTCTCCTGGTAGAAGTCATCTTAGTTAAAGTTGGAAGACAAGATTTGGTGGTGCAGCCCTCATATTACCTTCAGAACAGGACGTTCTGTTTCAGGCTTTGTGTGGTTCAAAGCCATAGAAATCTAGAACTTCTCCTGTTTCTTATCCCTGATCAACTTCCCCAAGACCCTTCTTAGATATGAGCAGCATGTAGAGAGTAGGACTGGGAGGACCATGAACCCAACTTTCCTGGACTTGTCTTTGACCATGCTTTCCAGGCTCTTCTCCCAAGTCCTCCTTGAGGACAGGACATAGTAAAGGCTCATGAAAATGCTATCTTACATTTGTGTCTCTGGCTCTGTGTGTGGGTTTGCCTATCTGTCCATTCCTTCCTTCTGTCTATCTATTGCATAACTAGGAATTAAGCCCAGGGCCTTCCAGATACTAGACAAGCATCTTGCCACCAAGCTCTATGCACAGACCTCTTTTTATACTTCATTTTGGGACAGAATCTGAAGAGATTGCCCAGACTAGACTTATGCTTCCTCAGTCACTCAAGCAGGCCTTGACTGACCCTCCTGCCTCTGTTGGGATTACACCCATGTGCACTGTCTCCTGTCTTGATGCCACGCTTACTTGTGTGTCGTGGTAATGCCCAAGTCCCTCAGACTGCTGGGGAAAGCCACCAAGTGAGGAGTTTGAACCAAAGATTGCAGGCTCACAGCAGCACAAAATGTCGGGTTATGTCTCTTCTCATGATTAGTCTGAAGGTCTTGGTCTGTAATGCAAGAAGAAGTCCTTGAGCTTCCTCCTCTCTGACACTTCTAGCAGGTGAGAACTTGCTAGAAATGGATTGTTTTGTTTTGTTTTTAATCTCAAAAAAGTGGATTCAATGTGGAGATTTCATTTCTTTATTATAGCTGTCAACATCGAGACCCTGGAATCCTAAATCATCATGAAAAGTCAACTCCTACTATCCCTAACCCTGTCTCATTACCATTTCTGATTAGTGGGTATGGACTTGGTGCCAGCAGGGTTGAAACAGTAATTTATATTACATTGGGATCCTTGAACCCTTGGGAAGGAAAATCTTGGTGTTTAAAATTAACCAAGGACCTTTTTACATCTTCAAGTGCTTGCATAGGTATGCTTTTCTTTGCCAGAGTAAAAAAGCCTAAAGGCATTGCTGTGCTCAGCACTACAGATTTCCTTAGTGGACAATGCAGGACGTCGGGTCAGATTTTGTTCTTCATACTTTCTTTTTACTTCATTGAGTCATTCCTTAGACACAGGACTGTGCCAGAGTGTTAGAAACTTGTAACAGTTACCTACTTCTATTCTCCCTCCTTTTCTGAAAGTTTCTTAAGCTGATGTAAAAATTTCCCCCACAAAACATCTTGCTGTGTCAGCACAAGAGCCCGTCATTGCGGTTGCTCTGGCTTTAAATTACCCCACCCTCAAAAGGCAATTAGGTTCATGTTCTGCAAGACAGCAGACCACCAAGAGGCACGAGAAGCCTCCTCTGCAAAAGCACTTTGACAGTAGGACCAGCATGTTGGAAACAAAGAAGAAATTCACTGCAGTGCTCTGAAGCAGCCAAATGCAGGGATCAAAGTCATCTCTGCAGTGAGAAGGTTATTCAGAACAAAAGACTGCACTCGGTGTAATGAGGTCAGAGAGGCCTTGCCTCACAGAGCCTGGCATGTCAGGGAGAGTAGCACACTAGGAATCAAAGAATGACTAGGGTAGCTCAGTGTCCTCACTCTCCTTAACAGTTGTTCCCTTGTGTGCAAACACTCCCTCGCAGGTTCTAATCTAGGTGCCAACAGGGTTCCATCCAGCCAGTCCTTACTGCAAGGAGGTGTCCATGGCAAAAATGAGATAGATAAGGCCAGTGGGACAAGTTTGACCCCAAGCCAGTTGTGTTTATAGGGAGAATACATCCATTCGTTCCTAGTCTTTCACTCTGAGATTATGGCCTCCTTACCTAATGATGTTGAAATATCCTTTGTTTTATAACCTTTATCTTATATCCTTTGTTTGAGACTGAGTGGGAGCTTTGGGTTGATTTTGTGTATAGTCATTTAATTATCTCACTTGGTAAATCAGTTGTTCAAGCCTTAGCCAATTGAAGATTTTTCCCCCTCCCCAAAATTTCTTTGTCATATCTAAAACGTAAGCATTGTGGATTTAGACCTTTCCTTGCGCTTTTTCCCTAAAGAAGTCAAAGCTACTGGTCCTCAGTGATTTATATAGCAGAGTTCTTTCCCACTTCAGGGAAAAATCTGTAACTGCCCAGTATGACAGGCAGACAGCCTGATTTTTTTTTTTTTTTTAAGTGTGGTATATTAGAGTAGTATGAACTGGCAGGCATCCCCTAGTCTCAGTGGCTTGTAACAGCAAAAACTTATTCCTACCCTCAGCCTGATAGAACTTGGCAAGGAGAGTAGCCACAGCCTGGGTTTTCATGGCCTGAAGAAGGGATAAGAGTACTGTCTCACTTCCCCCCAGTTGGATGCCCAAGCACATAATAACAACTTGCCACTTCTGAATCAGGGACATGAGCCATCAAATCACTGGGCCTCTGGAAGGCTGAGCCTGGTTGTACTTAATAGATTCCTTTTCCTTAACATCTATGCTAAATAGGGTGTACCTCCCATGAGATTACAGCTCCTTCCTATTAAAAAGCATCTCTTTAAGTTTGTCTTGTATTCCTGGAGTTGAGTGCATTCTCTGAAGCATTCTTTATGACTCTAAACCTTTTTGTTACCTTTGCATAAAGCAGTAAACTTGCCTACCACCTCACTTAAGAACTTTCATGTCTCACTAAGCTATTGAAGAAAGGTCTGTCCTTTTATTCGACGTGTTGGGTCTTCCAGGGTTAATGGCCAGAATGAAAACTAGGTAATAAAGGGAATCTGTCAATGCACAATGGATTCACAAAGCAAATGGATTCCTTTCATTAGATCCCCAAACTCAACCCCATTTGTAATGTTAAACTCCTGTGAACTTTATTGATGTGCTTATGGTTCTTTATTATGTTAATTTATTAATTAGTTTCTTAGGGGAATGTGTGTGGCCATGAGTGTGGAGGTCAGAGGACAACTTGGGGGAGTCAGTTCTCTCCTTCCACCATGGGGGTTCTGGGGACCAAATTCAGGCTTAGTGACAAGCACCTTTACTCACTGAGGCGCCTCGCCAGCCCAGAAGGATATTTCTTAGCATGCAAGTTCTGAATGTGCAGGCATGGCTGTTGTCTCTTTACACAAAGAAACAAAACAGTCCGCTGTTACCTTAATCCTTTGCTGTTGACGAGAGTCACATTTAATCTGATGTGAATAGGAAGTGAGAGTCTACACTGCAATGAAGCAGGAAACATTGTTAGGTCATACTTTCTTTTTGTGAGGCAATAGAAGGAATTACAAAGGAAGTAACATTAATTGGACCATACATGTATCTTTAAAGCCCAGTCAACTACAATGAAAAGGGAAATGAAGAAAGGTAACTCTATAGACAGCTGGTACATAAATGGCTAATGGCTTAACACTTTAAAGACTTTGTATGAACGCAGCTACCACCATGAAGGTCCTCATATTTTTAAGTAGAAACAGTGTGAATTTATAGTCTTTAAACTATAAACTACAAACAATAAATGTAAAAACAGTCTGCTTCCCTCCCTAGTAACTAAGATTTAAGAAAATCTTATTTTAAAATACAGTACAAATAAAGTATATACTTTTATACCTACTTACAGAGATGATCTATTTAAAATAATTCACAGATCAAAGACAGAAGGCAAAAGAAAATCAGAAGATATATCAGTTGAGTAATTATAAAGTACCACAAATTACAATAGCAGCAGAACTTCAGAGGCAGATTTTTAATGTTAAATATGTTTTTAAAAGAAAAGAAAGAAAGAAAACTTGAAGTCTCAGTGTTCTAAGTGTATTCTTGAAGACATTCTAAAAAGGAATTCAAGTTAAGCCAAATAAAGAGGGAAGGGATACTGAAAGGGAAAAAGAAATATAAGGGTATTATACTCCCAAACTTGTATAATTCCAGATTGAATGCCCTTTCTCCAAAATACTTGACACCAGAAACACTTTGACTTTTTGTGACACAGGAATATTTGCATAAACATGAGATGTCGTGAGGACAGGACCTATGTCTAAACGTGAAATACATCTGTTTCATACATATATTTTACACATACCCTGAAATAATTTTATACTCTTGCCTGGGTTTTAGCTGACCCATTGCATGAAATCAAGTGTGGGATTTTCTACTTGAGACGCTATATTGTTGCTCAAAATATTTCAGATTTTAGAGTATTGTACATTTTAGGTTTTCCTTTTAGAAGTGTCTCTGGGTGTTGTGGGGAGAGGTGTACAGACAAGTCTGGGGGACCCTCTAGATCTCATTAGTGAGATAGGGCTACAAATTCAGCAAAGCTCTTACACAGGATATCATAGTGAAAGGGTAGGTGTGAGGGAATAATCTGAATGTCATCCAGAAGAGAGGAGTCAGGTACACAGTACTTGCATCTGCTGACAAACATGGATACTAATACACCCAAAGCAATACTGACTGGGGAAGCTCACCCAAGTCTTAGTGAGGACCCCACTTTCCATGCATTATTGGCCATATAGACCTATCACTTATGTGGCTGGTCTTAGTCCCTAGTGGGGCCCAATGTGAATCACACTCTTAACACAGGCTCTGTGCTCTGGTCCAGGGTGTATGTCCCCCCTGGGTCCGTTTGTTCCTCCCTCCCCCCAATAAGCACTTACATCAGGCAAACCATTCTAATGACTCACCTCTCAGGAGCTGAGACAAGCTTAACCCCTTATTTCCATCTCTGCACTCATCTGTACACCCAGAAACCCAACCTTGCTTCGCTTGCCAGATGATTCAGTTGTAAAGTTCTTGCCATGAAAACATGAGGGCCCAAATTCAAGTTGCCCTCACCAAAAACAGCCAGATGTGGCAGTATATTTCTCTAACCCCAGTGCTGGGGCATGAGTGAGACAGACAGTTCCCAGCAGCTTGCTAGCTAGCTAGTCGAGTGCAGCTGGCATGCTCCATGTTCAGTGAGAGAGACTCTTTCGACCTCAGAAGATAAGGTGGAAAGTGGTAGAAGGCACTAGGCTGTACTTCCACATATGCACAAATGGGCAGAGCACGTATACATGCATCTATTACTATATATACACACACAAACTACTAATTACATTGGAACTAAATATGTACAGACTTTGTCCTGTCATTCTCTAAACAGTAGTCCCACAGCATGCACATACAAAGTATTCTGAGTAATCTGTAGATGATTTAAAGCCTACAGGAAGATGTACATGGACTCTATGCAAATACTGTGTTGGTATTTGTAGTTCATCCCAGAACCAATTCCTCTGACAGATACTGAGGAAGATGCATATACAACTGCATTTAACTGTATGCATTACTAGGTGCTCAGAAGTTTAGCTTATTTATACCTAACTGGTTTCTCAATCTTGTCATGATGAAACACACGTTGTTTCCAAGGATGTTTCTTGTCCTAAGGTTTTGTTTCTCCAATGTTAGCATCACCACCTCAGTTGGGCTGATTAGTGCTTGCATATTTTTTTTTTGTTTGTTTGTTTTGTTTTTTTACATTCAGTATTTTCTTTTTTTTTTTTTTTTTGGTTTTTTTCGAGACAGGGTTTCTCTGTGTATCCTTGGCTGTCCTGGACTCACTTTGTAGACCAGGCTGGCCTTGAACTCACAAAGATCCGCCTGCCTCTGCCTCCCAAGTGCTGGGATTAAAGGCGTGCGCCACCACCACCCGGCTTACATTCAGTATTTTCATCTACATTTTCCCTATATGCCTGTTTCTCTTACATTTTCTGTTTTCCAGTGGCTACCCCAGCACCACAACATGAATCTTTTTAACTTATTAAAAAGCCATGTAATTTAGCCCTCCTACCACAGCCAGGCTGACATAAGAGCTTCCTCCACTTCCCTTACCACCTATCTGAAATGTTCTTGTTGTGAACAGTCATTCTCTGCCTATTACAACCTCCTAAGGTGCACTGCTGATGTGCTATATACACACAAATTTTATTTTAATCATCTGCATATTTGCACTATAATTTTTCCTCCAAAACATGTATTCTTCTCTGTGGGACTAGAAGAACTCAACTCTTAGCAATCCATGCAGTGTGGACCCAAGAAACTCTTAGTCTTACCTACATTGTTGAAGGAACAGATCACTGATAGCTGTTATTTGTGCATTCTCACCGTTCCTTTGTCTTTTGAATCTCATTATCTATGTAAAAATATCAACTCTCTGCTTTTCTTTTGATCTTTTCTCTTTGTCTCTGTTTTTGTTTTCTAGCAGTTGCACATGATGTGTTCAATTTATATATTCTTGACTCTGTAGTTTGGTGTCTTCTCAACATTATGGAGGAATTCTTGGTGATTTTCACTTCAAACACTTATCCTGACCTGTCCTCTCTCTTCCTCTCTCACAGGAGTGCACTTACACTCATGGAGAATACTCTTGTCATGTTGTACATGTTTGTACATTAGGAAGGTGTGTGTACTATAAGAACCAAGAGCCACAAGAGAGCTTGCATCCCCTGAAGCAAGGACAGGAGGATAATACAGCCACTTCATAACTTCATTTTCTCTTCCTGGCTCTCTCTCTCTCATAATCTTCTAATGTGTTTGGGGGGCTGTTCAACGTATATGAAACCTCTGTCTTTTGGAGACTGGCTTTAGAACTGGCTATGGCATTTGAGTCCTGAATTCTTATCTTCTAGTGACTTCGGATCACTTGCTGTGTAAATTGGGGCTAATGATAATGTATAGATCATAATAAAAAGTAGGAAGTAGTAAATGAAATAAAGCACTTAGAGTATTGATTCCTGCAAAACATAGGAGAGGTAATTACTCTTGATCTTGGCATCATGATATGTGTTGTTGCCCTGTTTGTTTCCCTCTCCAACAGTCCCAGACCAGTCAACACCCCCTTCTCTTCCAGGATAGAAGTTCTGAGGCAGAACTGAACAGAAGCGCAACATCTTCAGCATGTTAGGCTCATGGGGGGCCTCTGGCAGAGAGTAGTTGGCTCTTGTGTATCAGCACTGCCTTCCCTGATGTGGGGTTTGCTGTGGGCTGGGGCTGTGGGAGATCTCAGGTACTGGTACTGATTCTCGTCTTTCCTCTTCAGTATGGAATGCTCCTGTACCAAAACTATCGCATCCCGCAGCAGAGAAAGGCTTTGCTCTCTCCCTTCAACACACCTGTGGTAAGTAGAGTCAGGGCTCTCCACATGAAGTCAAGGCTGTAGGAACCTCATTGTAGCATGCCTCACCTATCCAAAAATATCAGCAGACACTTCCAACCCTGTAGGAGCTATCTTCCTTATCTGTGGCTTTTGTTCCTTTAAGTCATGGAACCCATGGATGCTGGAATCATTCCCTGGTGAGGATACTGAGAGTATAACCACTTCTGCTCCCCAAAAGTACAGAAATGCACTATATTATCAAGATGTGATTTAACAGTCCTCTGGTACCTATCCCCATGAGAGAGAGCAAGCTATATCAACAGAAGAGTCTAGTGTTTGCTTCCTTGAACTAACACCCCCAAGCATGGTCTGCAGTGAAGAGTTGAATATGATTAACTTTCCTTCTTTCTTTTTAGACAAAGCCCAAAGGCATTTTTAGTGTGGTTCCATTTAAATCACTGAGTTTTCAACCTAAAACAGGGAGTTCTGTAGCACCCTTCTTGGTGTCTTTATGATTGTTTCATGGTAGTCTAGCTGATTTCCTTGCATCTTAGAACCTGTGGCCTTTGCTTTGCAGCGCAGTGTCTCTGAGAATTCTCTCGTGGCCATGGATTTTTCTGGACAAACCGGAAGAGTGATTGATAATCCGGCGGAAGCCCAGAGTGCTGCCCTGGAAGAGGGCCATGCCTGGCGGGTAGGGCACTAGCCCCAATCTGGTTGAAACTGGTTACACACAAACACCTAAGTTTTGCCAGGAGAATGGCTCTGCTAGTGTTGGTGGGAGCAAGTTATGGGAGTAACTGCAGGAAGCAGCTAGCCCCAGAGGTCCTCCATGTTGTCCGCCTTGCACACCACTCTGTCCTGAGCTGTTCCTCCTGATAAATTACTAGTGGCTGTTCGTGGAGGGCACAGGGCCAGACGTTCGCATGAGGACTCCACAGGGAACAGTTCTCTCACTAAACTCAGTGCTGAATCTGCAGATGGAAAGATTATCTCCCATCTCAGGTTTCCCTGAAATTTAAAGACCATGTGCAGAACACCTGCCCAGGGTTCTGCTTAGAAGACATTTCCAGTCCTTCAGCCACAGTGTGGGAAAAGGGCAAAAGTCTTCTGCACGGGGACTCTGGAGAGCAGTGTTCTGAGGACTGCCAGAGTTTAAAGCGGTAGCCTGTGCTGCTCTGCTGAGTCTCCAGGATTTGTATCATAGGTAGTCTGGGTAAGAAACATGTTGCTGCCTCAAGTGCTGGGTTGGCTAAAAATAGCCAGAATATATATTTTTTTCCTTACCATTTTGGCCAATAAGCGCTTCATTGTCCATAGTCAAGTGGTGTCATCAGAGTCTAAGGGTTTGGGGACACTGCTCAGCCACCCTGTCCTGGACAGTGGGTGACTTGGTATGTCAGTCTCTCACCTTTGCTGATGTAAGCATTTCTTTTGCAGAAGAGAAGCACAAGGATGAATATCCTAAGCAGCCAAAGTCCCCTTCATCCTTCAACCCTGAATTCAGGTAAGCAAAGCTAGTTGCTTTGTATTATATACAAAGGCAAAGAGGAGCCCTGCCCTCTGAACCTCTGAGCCGTCATCCACAGGCAGAGTGTACCATGCTGCTAGAGCTGAGCGCCAAGTTTCTCAGAGTTGTTTCCTGGGTTCTCTGCAGAGGAGCCATGTCTTACCCTCTTCCCCATCTTTCCCGTAGTGATTCACAGGACTCAGCATTGGTTTCATGGACGTATCTCCCGCGAGGAGTCTCACAGGATCATCAAACAGCAAGGTCTTGTGGACGGGTAAGGAAACTCCACCAACTGAAGCTATGATCTGTTGAGGTCTCACTGTGATGAGCACATGCTCTGCCTCACTACACAATTCCCTGCAGAAACCAACGCAAAGCAGCCAAGTTAAGGACAGAGCTGGTGCTCAACTATTCTGTCCTGCATGTATCCAGATGTGCCCTCTACCTCATAAATTAAATTCAAATAGAAAAGAACAAGACCAGCTATGTCTATTTTCTTAGGCAGTGAACAAATAGAAGAAAGAAATCGCCAACACCATTTTATTTATACACTTTAGAAATTCCATTTTACAAAGAGCAGCCTCACACTGCTGTTGCTTCAAGCTACAAAAGGCTTTCATCTCACAGTTGTGACTGCTCAAGTGGATTGTCTCACTACTAAGCCAAGTTGAACAACAGAGGATGACTTTACTCATTATGGATGATGGCAGCCATTGACCAGAGTGACTACTGACTGGATGCATGTTGATAGCAGGTTGACCCACAAGCATTCACATCATAGCTGTCACACAGTAACCAGGGCCAGCAAGAGAGTTTGGACCTCAGGGTCCAAGCTGTATCACAGTTGCTATTATCCCAGTGGCCTCTCCCAGTCGAGGACAATTGTTCACCTTTGTCTTCATCTTCTCCTACTGCCCTATCTACAGATAGGAATAGTAGGTAGATAAATGACCGTGACAGGGACAGCCATCTTGCCTCTGATCAGAAGGGAACACTCTAAGCTCCCAGGTTTCATTGAGTGAATGTTCTTTCCAGGGCATCTTCTCATCCTGCTGCAGTGGAACAGGCAACAGTGGCCTATGTAATAATGCTCCCCCCTGCACCCCAAAAAATGTTGGTTACAAAACAATGGGCTTCATTATGGTGTTTAATATATATATACCTGCCATTGGACTTTTTCCATATTTTCCCCTTTCTTACCTTCCATGTCCCTTATCTTCCACTGGCCCCTATCCTCCCCACCAATAGGACTGGTCCCCCACCCCTTCTACTTTCGTTGATTTCATGTGATCACTGTAGATACAGATAAAGATATGTAGTTAAGTCTGGATTCCACATATGAGAGAAACATGGCATATCTTGGGTCCAGGATAACATTCTCTCTATAAGAATGGCTGAACCAAGCCATGGAATAATATTCTGGTTGGTGTTTCCCAGAGTGTACAAATTCTAACGAGTACAAGTTCTCCGAAATGCCATGCTGAGGACGTTATAGAGTCAGGTAGAATGTGGAGATTTGTGGTAAAAAGCCCCTTGGAGAATCAGGATGGATATTTGCATTTTGAAGACACTGAGAATTTAGTAAATGTGTTTTACCTTTCAAGTGTGGGCTCCCCAGTCCTATCTAACTGTCTTCTGTCTGATGTTACACTTCACAAGCTGGTGACACCACTGATGGTGGTAGTTTGGTTCGATGACTCAAGACATTTCCTCCTCATAATGCCAAGTAGGGCTTGGAAACTCTTTCTTCCTTTCTAATGTGTTGAAGGTATGGCAAAGCACAACTTTAGGCTTCTTTGTGTTGCTCTGGTTTAAATTTTATTTTTTTTTATTTTTTTTTATTTTTTTTTTGGTTTTTCGAGACAGGGTTTCTCTGTGTAGCCCTGGCTGTCCTGGACTCGCTTTGTAGACCAGGCTGGCCTCGAACTCACAAAGATCCGCCTGCCTCTGCCTCCCAAGTGCTGGGATTAAAGGCGTGCGCCACCACCGCCCGGCTAAATTTTATTTTTTAATTGTTTCGAAGTTGTAGAAAAGTTACAAGAAAAATGCAGTCTACTCTGGTATATAACTTTACCCATGACTGGTGGCTAACAGGACCATACATGCACTCTGTCACTCTTTATTTATTCATTTTAATCACTTAAAATTATAGCTAAATGTCCTTTTACTCTTAGTGATTTCTGGGTGGAAGCTTTGTGTGGTTTTATATAACCACAGTGGCATTATAAAAGCCAGCAAGCTAACGCTGATATAGTTGTCATTTATTTATTTATTTAAAATTTTGGAGTACCCCTCATTGTATGCTTTATAACAAAAGGAAAAAAAAAATCCATAACCTTGGGTACCACATCTAACATCCTCATGAGGCATCCTGTTGTGAGCAGAAGCCAGACCTGACAAATGGTGTCTGGATTTACTCCAGGCAGTATCCCATGGCATGAGCTGGCTCGTGTATCTGGGGCAGGAGTACACAGGAAGTGGTGCAATAGCCTCCTCAGTGGGGAGACCTCTGAGATCCATTTGCCCTATCCCCATGGTGCTGGTCTGACACTGGGTAAAGATGGTCTCAATCTGATTCCTGGTCCATCAAGCTAATATTTTCCCTTTTGTGAAAAGTAAATATCAAGGATAAGGCACTTTGAAGTGGGAAATATTGTTTCTTTTCAAGCTTGTATCCCCTGGTTTTAGCTCCCACAGAAATTCTTTGTCACAGTGAAGGGTGTGGTGAGTGCTGGGTAGACACTCTCTAGTCTTCCTTCCACCCCTCACTTTTGTGGTCGGCATCTTTTCTAGGGAAAAGCTGCTTTGAGCACTCTGACTCTCTAAAATAGAACATTCTAGTTCCATCTTTGTCACTTCCCTGCCTTATCAGAAACCAGCCATATAATAAAGAGTACTTGGTTCCTTTCAATGTTGAATGACATTCTAAATTACTTTCTGGGTGCTGCACCTTTTGTAGCCACTGAAAGCCACTCAAGTGCCAGAACACCAAAGTGTTATGGATGCAAGCCCATCTTTGTTAGGCAGTTCTAGCTGCTGTGCATATGCATACATGTCTGTTCATACATGGGCAACTCATTTTGGATTTTAAAAAGAGTCAAACTAAGTTGCTGGTTTCCCACTCCCCAGGCTGTTCCTCCTGCGTGACAGCCAGAGTAATCCAAAGGCGTTTGTACTGACACTGTGCCATCACCAGAAGATAAAAAACTTCCAGATCCTGCCCGTAAGTACCGATGCCTTCAAGCAAATCCTTCCTTTTGAATCCTCTGCTTCTATTTCTAATGTGATTTCCAGTTTAAACATAATAAGTTATAGATAGTACCAGACAGCTACCAGTCTAGGGAAGTAGTTCTCAAGAGTGTCCATGAGGGAATGATGCTGAGAACGCTGCTGTTGTCCTTAGACCTATCAGCATATGTGTAACTAATCGGAAGTATCTAGGTCTACTAGACTCTTCCAGCAGATTGTACATTGTCTGTTTTCAGCTCAATAATGGTCCAACTTTCATGGCTGCTCAAAATTATAAAGGAACTCACTGATAGTCAAGTGGTTCCCAAGGGGAGCTTGTGTGCCTCTCTGTCGACTTGGTCATCGGATCGCCAAACAGTTCTACTCTTGATCCATTCTCCTGTGCCATTACAGAACACCTTCATCATCCCTTTTGTTTTTCCTTTAAGAACACAGAAATTATTATGAGATGGTAGATTAACTCTCCAGCAGTCCATCCAAAATCAAGTTGTGCTTCTCAGAGACATGGTCTGCACATGAGAGAGGGAAAGCTCCAGGAGTGATGCATCTCTTTCACTTAGTTGAACTGGGATTTTCTAAGAATAGTTGTTCCCAAGACTGGACCAACTGAAGCCCACAGGCTAGTAGGGACACAGAGGACCTCTCGGGAACTGTTTGCAAACTAGAGGGAAGCATTATGACAATCCTGTGTTCTCTTCTGGTTCTTGATCTGAGGAAGTGTGCTTGCCCCTAACTAGGAGGAAAGACTGAGCTCCTAAGGCTGTTCTGGCCCCAAGGCACACACAAAACTGTCACAAAGGAGCAAGGCCTCCTTTGCAACCCTTTTGGCCTTTCCACTTCATTAATCTTGCTGTTTCTCAACTGACCCTCAAGTCTACAAGGAGGGGGCAAATGGCACCCAGTTACTTACAGGTGCCTTTGCATATGAAAGCACATGCACACCTGCTTACGCACTATCTGAGTCCAGAAGTGCTTGTGTGTTTGCTTAGTAACCAAAGTTTACAGTTCCTCCTATCCATATGAACCGGGCAGTGTGGCTTTACCATTCTGCCCTGTTTCTGTTGTCACTGGACTTCAAATGAAATTACAAAAGTTGTTAGGAGTGCAGTTCTTTCTCAAAGAAATGTACTGTGCTGTCATCTAATGTCATAGAAATAGCTACCCAATAGTCCTTAGACCCTTGCAGGGACACAATAGTTGCTTTAATATGGAGCCAGGCGAACTTGAGACTTTTCAGATTGCCTGAGCCCTTTGACAAGAATAACTACAGAGTGTTATATGTAGTAGAGACTCAGTTGGTGAACTTAGCTTCCTAAGTCTGATCAAGGAGCAGCTTTAAAGCCCTTCTGAATCTCAGGAAGCCATGCAGCCAAGCCATGCCAGGTGACCTTTGCCCCTTTCCCCGTGTCACATAGTGAGGCTACAGCACCCAACAAAGATACTGGCTCTCTATCCACCATGCTTTCCGACCTACCTTGACAGCTTGGTGTGCAGCTCTCAGAACAGAACCATGAACAGGCAAGTTTGTGCCTGACTACAGGCCACATGTTGTCCCCCAAGGTCACACACACCCTCTAACCTGGCAAGTGTTTTCTATCTCTGCAGTGCGAGGATGATGGGCAGACCTTCTTCACTCTGGATGATGGGAATACCAAGTTCTCTGATCTGATTCAGCTGGTTGACTTCTACCAGCTCAACAAAGGTGTTCTGCCCTGCAAGCTGAAGCACCACTGCATCCGTGTGGCCTTATGACCTCCCTGCCCTCTCACAGAGGCTGGAGGCAGCAACACTGGAACGGAGAAGAGAGGCCTGCATGAGGGTGAGAACACACACCTACTCCCACCCAACGACTCAGAACAACATGGCTTTTTGATCGGTACCAACCGACCAACATCAATTAGTTATTGGACTTCACAAAGATTTGCCGCTGCGGATCAAGCAGGACCACCTCCCTCTGCGTCAGTCATTTAAAATTGGGGGAGGGAAGAGATCCAGTGCAAGTGTGGGAAGAAACTGGAATGACGATTTTGATTAGGCCACATAGGGTGAAAAACCGCAGAGAAGTGATTGGAAATGAACTCTTGCCCTGGAATAATCTTGACAATTAAAAAACCGCGATGTTTACTTTTTTGTATTGATCACTTTTGCACTCCTTCTTCATTGTCAGTGTTGTACTCAGCCTATGGTAGGAGAGGGTGTGGCTTTGCAACCCAGAGGAGACAAAGAATTTTGAATTGGCAGTCTTCAGCCTACAAATGGGTTCCCAAAGTTTTCTAGAGGACTTCCTGCTCTCTGCAGGTTTCGGCAGTGTGGATTTGGCTCCTACATTATAGACACCCCAGTCCTTCCCATTATACTTGAAAAGCTTTCTTTTTAAAAAATAAATAAATAAAAATAAAAGGTGTCAATTGTAGCTGACACCAAGCATGTTTTGTGGACTCAGTCAAGCTGCCACAGTCTGGTCACCACTGTTGTTGTGCTGATGTCTGGTCATAGATTAATTAGTGCGTCTTGTTCTCCGCAGTGCAGGAGACCTCATTACTTTGAAAAACCCCCGCTGTTCCCCAGCACAGCACAGATGCATGGCCTCAGCTTTGGACTGATGTCGGCCAGCCTTCTTGGAACACATTGGTATTCATTGTGGATGCCACATAGTCCACCTGGGGTGCCCTGTGCCTCACATTTTCATAGCCGCCCACTGTTGTAGAGTGATTGCTGCCTTTACCCTCTGCACAGCCTCAGTCATTTCAGTTCTCCCACAGGGGTGGGTGGGGTGGTGGGGTTAAAGGATCTAAAGAGAAAATGTCAACCTGTTGGCCTTGTGCTCTGTCACTCTGAGCTTCTATGGTGATAAAGATAAGGAAACACTGCAGAGGACACAGGCTTCAGTATAGCCTGGCTTTGAGTATTCATTTGATGACCTCTGCACCCTACTGAAAACCCCCTAAGCCAACAGGAGCAGGGTATGCAGAGGCTCTGCCGCTGCTAGCTTAGGGTGAGAAGTACCTCACAGTGGTTGTGAACATTGGACAGTTTTTAGCAGCATGATGTTTGCTTCCTCCTCCCAAGAGAGGAGTCAGAAGGTGGCTGGAGTTATCATTGGGTCCCCTGAGCTCCATGGAGGACTCTCTGTTGTCCCCTTAATGATTTATCAGGCATGAGAGTAGCAGACAGGACTCCCTTAAGACACAAACAACCGTGGTGAACAGGTTTCCCTTTCCTGACACCACCCAGGAAGTCTGCTATACACCTGAGCTAGCCACTAGGTTGCCAGTCCCGACTCGCTGAGGTATTCCCCAGGGAGCCACTTCTGATTGCCCTGCGGTTGACGGCATAGTGGAAGGTAGATGTGACAGTGCTTCTCTATGGTCAGCTGTGAGCTGCTCCGCAGTATAGAAACACTGTAGTTCACAGACCACGCAACCCGTGTTTCCACGAGATTTTTATTACAACAAATGAAGAATTTTTTTCTTTTTAATCTTTTTTTGCCTTTTTTTTTTCCTAGTAAAACATTTTCTTAAGCATAAATGCTCAATTGCATTTCTCTTTCTTTCGCAGCTAGTTAATCATTCAGTTGACAATGAGATAATTCTCAAGTTCGTGCCTGGCAGCAGGCTTCCACTGATCTTCCCCTTAGGGACAGATAACGGACATTTCAGTTTTACCATACTCATTTCTTTTTGCTGACTTAAGGTCAGAAATTTACAACACAGACAACAAACAACCCTAGGGTTTCTTTTTCCAGTTTACACAGACCAGTCCCCACAGTGCATAATCCTTTTCTCTTTTTGCCTCGACAGTAGACAGCTAGGATGTGTATCTCATATTTATAAGTACGCATTTTATTTAAGAGGAAGTATAGCTTGACTCTGGTTCACAATTTTGTATGTAGCTGGTTTGACGTATTTTGTACTTCCCTTGCCGAAGTGAATTGTTGAAGGCTGCAACCCGCCTTGAGTGTAGCAGACTTCAGTGGCCCCGAGCTCGCCAGCCTTTGCACAGGCAGCTGGGAATTCCACCTGAAACAGCTAGTCCCTGGGGTAGTGGGTACCCAGCCCCCTAGCCAGAGACTGAAGGACATTTGACTTTTATTTTTGTATTTAATTGACATGAATGTAAAGGGGACAGCTCAGGGTTGTTTTGGAGCCTGTTTGACTCTGTAATCTCTGCCTGTGATTTTCTTTTCTAAATGACAACTCCGTAGCCACCTGGACTAAGTTGAGAAGGAAAATGCCAAACGCTTTGGGTTTTTAGAGTTTTAATAAGTAGGCTCTGTTATATTATTAGGTGTTAGAGTTTCTGAACGTGTTTTTTTTTTTTTCTTGTTTGCTTAAACTTTGAAGAAATATGTGCCTCAGCTTAGATGTTTTGTCTTCTCCTTTCTGCACTTAAATACCTGACACCTTGTCCGATCACTGCGCGTCCAAGGACGCAACTAGCTCATTGTAGATTTGTGATGTCATAGTGCAAACTGCAGTGACGGAAAATGACCTGACATGTAAACATTTTCAGGGAATGCAGAGGGTGTTAATTAATAGACAAAACCTTTATCCCGCGTGCTTTGCTTCACTCTGTGCTATATAGCTCTTTGGCTCGTGAACCTAATTGTAAACTTTCAGGTATTTTTGTACAAATAAGGGACTGATGTTCTGTTTCTTGTTATTAGAAATAAACATTAATACAGTGTTCTTCATTTCCTGTTGTCTGTAATGTTTACGCCTGTATCTAAAAACAGGTCTTGGGGCGGGTAAGCTGGGTGGGTAAGAGTGCTTGCTGACAACACAGGAGAAGCAGATTTCAGAACCCTGGTACCTGGGTAAAAGTCTGGCGAAGTGTGGGGCCAGCTCTGTGATACCAGCACAACCTCGGCCAGCTTCTTCCTGTTCCTCCTCCCCACAAGAGAGAATCTCAGGTCTGGGCTGGAGAGAGATGGCTCAGTAGGTAAAATGCTTGCCACACAAGATAAACATATGAGTTCCAGCCCTGTGGCGATGGCGTCCTACGCCTTTTATCCCAGCTCTCAGGAGGCAGAGGTGGAAGTAGGCAGATCTCTGATTTCAAGGCCAGTCTCATCTACTGAGTGAGTTCTAGGACCACCGGGGATACACAGAGAAACCCTGTCTTGGTAAAAAAAAAAGAAAAGGATGTGAGTTTTATCCCCAGAACCCACAGAAAAGCCATTAGTGGCACACACTTGTAATCCCAGTGCTAAAGAGGAAAGCCACCTCTCTGGGGCTTGCTGGCCAATCAATGTAGCCTAATTGATGAGTTGTCTCACAAAACAAAGTTGATGGTACCGGAGGAATGACACCCAAGGTTAACCTCTGCCCTCCACACACACAAGAGCATCCATGTTCATGGACACCTATGTAGCCAGAACATGTACAGGCATACACTCAAGGAATTACAGACCTTGGAATGTTTCAGAGAGTTCAGCTATCCACAGAAGTGTAAGAAATTCCTCCAAATCAAACATTCACATTTGAAAAGGCATTAAAATGCCAAAGACCTGGGTTTTCTTGTCAAATAAGAAACTAAGGAGACTGTAAAGATGGTTTGGCAATTAAGAGCACCAGCTGGTCTTCTAGTTTGGTCCCCAACATTCACATGACAGCTCACAACCACCTGTTAAGTACAGTTCCACGAAATCCCATCCCCTTTTCTGGCCTCCCTAGGCACCAGGCATGTACATAATGCACAGACATACATGCAGGCAAAACATCATACACATAAAAAATACATTAAAAGAAATTAGCAGATTAAGGAAATGGGTGCACTCTGTCATTGCTATAGTAAACCCTCACTGGAGGGCCCTGAGGTTTCCCTTGCTATGTCCATGCCCCCTCCACAGCCTACCCTAATCACCCAGAGAAAGTGGATATTGTCACCTGCAACGCTTGGAAGACTTGTCATGGGGTTTTAGAACCTGACTTCCTGAGGCTATGGAGATGACTCAGTAGATAAAGCCCTTGCTGTACCAGCATGAGGACCAGAGTTTGGATCTCCAGAGCCCAAATAAAAGCCAGCCACTGGGGAGGCAGAGGCAAAGGATCAGAAGTGTCAAGGACACCTTAGCAACATAGTAAGTCGGAGGCCAGAAGCCAACTTGGACTATATGAGAGTCTATTTCAAAAAAGTATTTTCAATGACCATTAAAATACTATTTAAAGAGAGAACATAGGCAGGCATACTGCTTTGTATGTAGGCACTTAGTCCCCATGATGAAGATTAGAAACAATGGAAAACACATCCAGAAAGTATTGGGCTTCCTCTTAGTTTGCTTTCTATTATGGTGATAAGACACCATAACCAAAAGCAACTTCAGGAGAACTGTTCATTATGAAGGGAGGGCAGGAGGAACTCAATGCAAGAATTGAATCAAAACTGAAGCCATGGAGGAACACTGCTTACTGTCTTGCTCTTCCTAGCTTGCTCAGTTTGCTTTCTTACACACTCCAGAACCACTTGCCCATGGATGGCACTGCCCACATCACTCAAGAAAATGCCCATACACTTGCCTACTGGCCAGTCTGTTGGAGGTGTATTCTCAGTTGGGGTTCTCTTCTCTCAGATGACATAAAATTAGACAACACAATTGACTTCTTTTCACCTTGACATACAACCGTATCACTATTAAACCATAAACTTTCCTTTCCTGTTTGTCCCCAATAATCCATATTAATATTAATATCAACATGAAACAAATCATAACCTTATAAAGTCTTGAACACTTTAAATGTCCAACTTCTCTTTAAAAAAAAAAACAAAAACAAAAAAATTCTCTTTGAATGTCCAAACTCTCAATTGTGTGAGCTCCTTTAAAATTAAAGATAAATTACACCCACCCTTTTTTTTTTTTTTGAGACAGGGTTTTCTCTGGCTGTCCTGGACTCTTTGTAGACCAGGCTCGCCTTGAGCTCTGAGAGATCCACCAGTGCTAGGAGTAAAACATGCTCACTATCACGCCCAGCAATTATAGACAGCTGTGAGCTGCCTTGTAGGTGCTGGGACTTGAACCTGGGTGCTTTGGAAGAGCAGCCAGTTCTCTTAATTCCTGAGCCATCTCTCCAGCCCTAAGTTACACACTTTTATTCCAAGAGAAAACAACCAGGACATCGTCACAATCAAGGCAAAACCAAATTTCAACAATGTAAATTAAATCCTATAGCTCAAAGTCCCTCATCTGGGATGCACCTTCACAATGACCTCTCCTGACATCTTACAGCGCCAAGTCTCAGCTGTTCTCCATGACCCTTCATGACTTCAAAACCAGAAGCATCTAAGAGACTCTTCCACATTACCAAGTTCAGCTGCCAACCTAATATGGATTATTGGGGACAAACAGGAAAGGAAAGCAACCTAAATGCAGCCTTGGTAGTCTCTGAATCACAGCTTCTTTGTGCTGACCCTGAGGAAATATCCCCAGAAGATTATACATCAATGGTGCTGATCTCCTAATGCTGGTCTTCTCTTAACCACAGCTGATTTCTCAGCTCCAGCTGACCAGCATCAGTTGTCCTAGTAAAGCAGCAATTCTCATCCTGAGGGTTGTGACCCCTTTGGGGGTCAAATAACCCTTTCACAAGGGTCTCATATCAGATATCCTGCATTTCAGATTCATAATTTTGTGCTTCATAACAGGAGCAAAATTACAGTTATGAAGTGGCAACAAAAATCATTTTATGGTTGGGGGTCACCACGACACAAGGAACAGGATTAAAGGGGCACTGCATTAGGAAGATTGAGAACCACTGCAATAAAGCAAAGGTTTTGCTTCAGTGGTATTGGTCTCTTCTTGATCATGGGTGATGCTTCAGCTGACCAAACACTACGAATTCTTACTTTAAATCTATCACATGAACTGCCCTGCTAGAGTCTTAAGTGAACTCAAACTTCCTTCTGAAGTTTCACAATCCAGGCCTCCATTGTCTGTACTTTTAGAGCATTGTCTTCTAAGCTCCTACAGTATCTTATTGAGCTCTGAGAATCCAACAGTTTTTCCAGGCCAAAGTTCTGAACACTTTCACAATCCACCCTGGGGTGGCAGGGGCACACATGGCCAGATCTATCACAGCAGTAGTCCATGATCCTGGTATCTATTGGTGTGATAAAACACCATGCATGACAAAAAGGAAAGAAAATAATCCCTTGGGAAACCGATGATTTCAGTTTACAATTTACAATCCATCATGGAGGGAAATCAGGGCAAGAAATGAAGCAGAGGCCATGGAGCAATACGTTACTGGCTGGCTTGTTCCTCCTGGCTTGATTTTTGTTGCTGTTTGTTTTAGTTTGTTTTTATTTTTGGTTTTCCAAGACTGGATTTCTCTGTGTAGCCCTGGCTCTCCTGGAACTCGCTCTGTAGACCAGGCTGGCCTCAAACTCACAGAGATCCACCTGCCTCTGCCTCCCAAGTGCTAGGATTAAAGGTGTGCACCACCACAGCCCACCTTGTTTGCTTTCTTCACAACTCAGGACCACCTGGCCTGGGATGGCACCACCCATGGCACAATCCCGAGATTTGCCGGAGAAAAACCAATTCCAGTATTTTCAGTCAAATTTGAAACAAGCTTTATTAAATGTTAAATACTAACTAAGAAATGGACTTTGATCAGGACCATTCCCTGGAATTTTCCAGCTGAACGGCCCTGTAGCACACATTGAAGCTGATTATAAAGCCAAACCTATTTGTTTGTTTTCTGGAACAAAGGGTACACCTGCAAACTATAGGTTTGATTCCTTGGACTAGTTCATGTATTACATCTGGGTAATAGGTTTGGTTTGGTTTTATTTTTACTTTTTTTAAGTAGTACCACGGATTGAACCCAGGACTTCATGCATGTTAGGCAGGCACTCTACCACTATATTCCCAATCCCTTAGTTTGGTTTTAAAGAGCACAATTGTTTGTGGGGCCAGAGAGATGGCTCAATGGAGAAGAGCACTGGCTACTCCTACAGAGGACCTGGGTTCAATTCCCAGCACCCACACAGAGGCTCACAACCATCTGCAACTTCAGTTCCAGCTATAGACCCTCTTCTGGCCTCTTCAGGCACTGCACTCAGAGGCAGATACATGCAGGTAAAACAATAATAAAGACAAAAATATCAAAATTTAGAACTGCCGGGACTGGAGAGGTGGCTCAATGGTTAAGAGCATAATTGTTTGTATGTTGGATCATTTCTACCTGCTGCTCATGGCATCTGCTTTTCCTTAGTCGTTTGTTACTTGTATCCATTCAGCTCTTCGCTGCCCTCTCAGCTACTCCTTGATGTTGCTACACAAAATAAATCAGCAAGCCCTGTGACAAAGGACACGCTGTGTGGAAAGGTCAAGGCGATTGTAACAGATCATCTCTTTAAATCCCCCCCTCCCACATTTGGACTCACACCTTCCAGATGGCTCTTCTGAAATGCTTTCCAGTACATTTTACAACCCAAAAATATTTTTACTTGGTTTTTCCATTGAATATTAATCAGATGTCAGTTTGGAGGCGTGTTGTTTGAAATAAAAGTTATGGCCAATTCTCTTAGTAATAAAATCTCTGTTGGAATTACAGCCAGACCTTTGTATCCACCAGTCTCAGTAGATTTATCTAAGCATGAACCAAAACTTTTGCATTGTTGCCAATGTACTCTCTAGTTAGGTTCATAGAGGTTACATGGATATTGAATATTTACAGCCTCCCTTTTTCTTATTCCCTAGGCATATAGAATAACAATTATTACACAACCATTATATTGTATTAGGTACTATAAGTATTCTATTGAAAATATGAAGTTTACAAGAGGATATATTTAGGTTATATACAGATAGGACATTTGGTGACTGGGACCTGAGAATTTACAGATTTGGGTATGGACAGATTTGTTTTTATTTATAGGACATATTGTAACCAATCCCCCACACATAGACAGGGACACAATATGTCCGCAAATACGTCAGTGTACTAAGTATACACTATGAGGGGTGCAGCATAGAATGCTAAGTAAGTGTAAAGATACACACTGGGTCAGAGGGGAGATTCATGTGGAAGGTGTGTAGATGAGCCAGGCAGTGGTGGCACACACCTTTAATCCTAGCACTCAGGAGGCAAAGGCGGTCATATCTCTGTGAGTTCAAGGCCAGCCTCATTTACAGAGTGAGTTCCTGAACAACCAGGACTACACAGAGAAATCCTGTCTCAAAACAAACAAACAAACAACAACAACAAAGAATTATGAAGATGAAAGTGGCCACAGGTGGTCTTAAACCGTGTGTGTTCTGTCCAATGATACCATTAATCCATAGAACTTTAAATGCAAATTTCCATTAATTAGGCAACAAAAGGCAGCTGCAGAGATGGTTCCATGAGTCAAAGCAATTGCTGCACAACCCTGATGAATTCAGTTCTGATTCCTAGAATCAACGTTTAAAATAAAAATGGATGTAGTAGTACCCATCTGCAATCCCAACTCTTTTATGGAGATCTGGGAAAAGGAGACAGGAGAATCACATGAAGCCTGTGAGCCAGCTAGCCTGGAAAATGGACACATGAAAATGAGAACATAACAAGGCCTAAACAAGAACAAATAACTCTGCCTTAAAAACAACGCAGGAAGCCGGGCGGTGGTGGCGCACGCCTTTAATCCCAGCACTCGGGAGGCAGAGGCAGGTGGATCTTTGTGAGTTCGAGGCCAGCCTGGTCTACAAAGTGAGTCCAGGACAGCCAGGGTTACACAGAGAAACCCTGTCTCGAAAAAACGAAAACAAAAAAAAAAAACAACGCAGGAGAGCTGGGTGGTGGTGGCGCACGCCTTTAATCCCAACACTTGGGAGGCAGAGGCAGGCGAATCTTTGTGAGTTCAAGGCCAGCCTGGTCTACAAAGTGAGTCCAGGACAGCCAAGGATACACAGAGAAACCCTGTCTCGAAAAACCAAAAAAAAAAAAAAAACAACGCAGGAGAGAACAACAGGAGAGACTTCCAGGAAACAAGGTGGAAGGCTAGAACAAGAGATGCTCTGCTTCAAAAACAAGGTGGAAGGTGAGAACCAGAGAAAAGGCAATGCCTCCAAACAAGGTAGGGGGTGAGAATAAGAGATACTCTGCCCCCCAACAAGGCACAAGGCAAGAAAAACAAGAGAGACTCTGACTCAAAATAAAGTGGAAGGTGAGACCCAACCCCTGAAAGATGTCCTCTAATGACTACTTATGCACCATAGAAATGCATGTACACACATTAGATATACACATCCATGCACACCATACATACACACATGTAATTAAGAATTTATTAAAGCCAACATAATAGTGCACCCCAATATTCATGACTCTAAGACAGAAGGTTATGAGATAAAGGCCAAGAAATAACCTGTCCCCTGCCCAAAAAGAACCTAAATACATAAGATAAAGATACATGAATACATAAAAGGAAAGTTTTAGCCTCTAGATTTCCCAGCTCTATTCTAAGTTCTGAGTAACAATACATGAATAGTGGCTGCTACAGAGAGTACAGAGAGAGTATATTTATCATCATAAAGATTCAATTAAAAGGCACTAGTCTTAGTGAGAGACTGAAGTACAGAAGTAGTACTTCTGTAGTGGGTTTGATTCACTGGAGAATCTTCCCCTATGATGCCTTCCCACTTGTCCTGAAAATCTTGGCTCTAGATTTAAGCGTAAGGATTCTCAACTTACATATCATTTCCTACAGGCAAGACATGTGGCTGGGTCAGGTTAATTCACATTATAATGGACAGCCTACTGTCTATTCAGTTTGGTCTTTTCACTCTCTGCTAATAACTGAATGTCACAATATAGGAGTATATTGTATGCAAAATTCAACTGTTTGGATTAGACCCCCTTCCCAAAGGTCTCTGAGGAGAAAAGAAAAGAAAAAGAAAGAAAAAAAAACCCAAAACAACAACAACAAAAATGCTTCCTAACTAAATGTCAGCAGTTCAAGAAGCAAGTGGGAGCCAGAGATCAAAAATGTAAATTTTACATTTCTCATGATAGGCACCACTTCTCCAGCATCGCTATCGGTGGGGGATCGCTGCAGACTCATTATAACTGAATTATCTCCGTATAGAACACACTAGCCTGTGCAAAGTCAACTGATAGAACTGCAGCAGTGAGATAAAAATGTTGGCTGGCAGGACTTCTCAAAAGAGAGCCCTGCCTCTCACTGCATCTGAAATAGGGATCACAGTCCAGGGTGTGGCTGAATGGCAGAAGGCATCCTTAGCACCACAACATTAATCGATTAATGAGTTAAGATTTCATGATTCAAAGGTGACTTAGGCAGAGCACAGGAGTGTCTCTGTTTTGTTACTTTTGGAAAGGCACTTTACTTCCCTAGCCTTTTTTGAACTTGAGAGATTCTTGATGCATTTTAAATTGAGAAATAGGCACTTACCACTGAGTTTTTAATTTGTGCATACAGTGAGGTACAATATGTTTAATTTTACTTGAAACCTGGCTATAATATACCATTGTGGTAGCATTCTATAACTGTAACAAAGTACATGGAATAATAACTTAAAAAGGAAATGAAGCCAGGTGATGGTGGCGGCTGTAGGGCACGTCTTTAATCCCTGCATGTGGGAAGCAGAGGCAAGCAGATCTCTGAGGCCAGCCTGGCCTGGCTGACAAACAAGAGTCAGTTCTAGGACAGCCAAGGCCATACAGAGAAACCTTGTCTGGGGGAAGGAAGTGATTATTTTGGCTCACAGTTTTGAAGGTTTCACAATGAGCCTTGGTCAAGTCAGGCCATCGTTGAGGGGATGCATGGTGGTTCAATACCTCACAGTGCCCAGGAAGTAAAGGAGAGAGAGAGTGGCCATTGTCCTGATACTCCCTCCAAAGTACTAACTACCTTCCTCTAGACCGTACCTTCTAAGTGTTATAATGTCTCCCAATAGTCTGGGGACCAAATCTGAATACATGGTGCTTTGGGAGACGTTCTTGATAATTAGGATGGTGCACTCAGTGAAGTAACACATACTTAGCATACTTAAGGCCCTGGGCTCATTCCCTAGTGCTACATATTTTAGAGGAGCATATAGGTAAAGCATGGCATACTCTTATAATGTCAGCACGGGGCTGGAGAGATGGCTCAGCCGTTAAAGGCTAGGCTCACAACCAAAAATAATGTCAGCACCTGTGAGGCTTAGGCAAAAAGATCAAGATTTTGAGGCTGACCTTAAATATATTGAGAGCCAACAATTAATCAGCCTGGGATACATACTGAGACCCTGTCTCAAAAAGACAAAGACAAAAAATTTAAAAAAAAAAGTAATACACAGTCACACTAACCAGGGACTTGCAAAGGAGGTAGCTATCTATGTGTTGCGCTCACTCCTGCCACCCTGGGTACCAAGCAGCATACCAAACTGAACTAGTCCTGCTCTCTAAGCTCTAGTCACCTCTCCTCATTTCTATATGGGCATCCTAATCCCAGCTTCTTCTAGCCCCCAAGTCAGGAACACATGAAATAGTACATGTGAAGTCAAACTGCAAAAGAAAAGAGTTTGGCTATAGGATGGCTGGTCACAGCTAATCTCAGGCCACAGCAGCATTCCTCTTCACATTTGATTGTGTACTAGTATGGCTAAAGAAAACTACAGAAAACTGAATGCAGGTCTCTATCAGAAAGAGCATCCACTCAAGTTGGCTTTATCCTGAAGGTGCAGAGATGGTTGTAAATACATGCATCAATAAATTTAGTAAATTGAATAGTTGAACATACAGACTAAAATCATACTATCATCTCAGTGTATGTAAGAAAAAAAGTTCTTTGAAAAGTCATGATTTCATGATAAATGTCTTAAAGAGAACATATGGCGACACAATACAGGTTGTTTGTGACAGAACCACAGCCATCATCCTAAATGGAGACAAACTCAAAGGAATCAGGAATGAACATGATTCTCCCTCCCCATTCCTCAATGACGTGGTCCCTGAGTGGCTACTCACACTCCAGTTCAGAGTACTACCCCCATGCACATACAGGCGGCATTAAGTAGACTAAGTGGGCTAAGAAAAAGGAGGGGTTTGGAATTGGGAAGGAAAAGTTGGGGAGAGGAATAAAGGGGGGATTGAAAGAAAAAGACTGGAGGGTGGATTTGTTAGAAATGCATTGTTTGCATATACAAAATTCTCAAACTTTTTAAAAATAAAAACTTCCTGTATATAGACTGAACCTAGACCCCCTACACACTTATAGCTGATAGGCAGCTTGGTCTCCATGCAGATCCTTTAGCAAGTGGAGGCGGGTGCACAGGCTGTCTCTGACCTGGACTCTGTTGCCTGTTTGTGGAACCCTTTACCCTAGCTGGGCTGCCTTGTTGAGCATCAGTGGAAGAGGAAGCTCATAGCCCTCATGGGACTTGATCAACCAAGATATGTTGATAAGGGTGGGACTCCCCTCATCCAAGGAGAAGGAGAGGAGAAAAAGGGAGGAGAGGGGGAAGAGGGTGGGAGGGTGAGACTTCGTGGGGAGGAGAGAGGGGTTTGCAATCCAGATGCAAATTGAATTAATTAATTAATTAAAAAATAAAAATAAAAGCTTCCTTTCCCTTCCTACCTAAAAGTGGTACATAAATTTCCCTTAAGATGTCCTTTTTATAATAAGAAAGGGACATTCTTAACATTTGAATTAGGTCAGTTAACACCACAAAGACAATATAAAAACAAATCTATGAAATGTTTTCTTCCATTACTTTCCTCCACAAAAATCATTTCTAGTCACTTTCCCACAAAGTAATATTCCAAACTCAAACCCTTTTTCTTTAAGTTAACTGACCTCAGAATGTTTTATTCTTTGTTAAAGTAGTACACAAGTTCTCAATCCAATCTGCTTCTCGGGTTCTCTGCTTCTTTTATAGAAAGTCCTAAATGTACATATGAACCTATCAAAATCAAATAAACTTTGTTTGCTTTTTTTCATTAAAAATAATAAGGAATGAGACAGGAGTGTCTACTATCATACCAGCTCCTTTTCAGAATAGCATTCAAAGCCTTAGCTAAAGCAAGAAGACAAGAAAAGAAAATTAAAAGGATACTGTTGGGAAATAGCCTCAGGTCATGAGGAATGAAGTCAGGTTGTACTGGGCAATAGGCCCCAGCCATGAGGAACAGCGTAGACCCAGCATGACCATTCCTTTCCACCTGCAGAAACAATATGCCCAGGTCAAAAACAGCCCACACTGCTTCCCAGTCAAACCCCTCTGAATGGTTTAACCTCTCCTCTGAAGAGTGGTTGTGGCCTGTTGAGATTGAGTCTATCTGCTTCTCTGCCTCATTTTTCTTACAGACACAAATAGGAAAAGAAGACAAAATAGCTCTATTTGCAGATGATCTGATATGATACATAAGAGATCCCAAAGATTCCACCAGCTAACTTCTAAAACTCTCAGAAAAGTGACAGGATACAAAATCAACTTAAAAATATATATTGTATTTATTGTTATAAGAAAAAGAACATTTTATTGGACTAAAAGAGGAAGCTTTTGTGGGGGGGAGGAAGATACACCTTAAATTAAAAAAAAAAATAGATAGGAGGGTGAGGGGAAAGAGGGTAGTAGGAGGGGACCGGGAAGTGGGGGAGAGAGAGGACCATAATTGAAATATAACTTGAAGAAATGTTAAAAAAAAATCAGTGAACTTTCTATAAGTCAACAACAAACACTCTAAGAGATCATAGAAACTTTTCCACTCACAACAACCTCAAAGAAGAGGAGGAGAGAAGAGAGAAGCAAGGAGGGAAGAGGGGAGGGGAGGAAAGAGAAGAGTGGAGAAAAAGGAGAAAAGAATAAAAGGAAAGAAAAGAAAAGAACCAGGGGTTGAAGACAGGGCTCAACAGTTAAGAGGTTGTTTTCTTCTTGCAGAGGATCCAACCTTGTTTCTGAGCACCCATTGTCAGGCAGCTCATAACTGTAACTCCATCGCCCAGATAACCAGTGCCTCTAGCCTCCATGACACCTGCACTCACACATGTACCCACACACAGGCTCCTCCCTCCATGATCAAAATGAAAACAATTCCTTTTAAAAATAAATCTCTAGGAATAAATCTAAGGAGTGAAAAGTTTTTTACAATGAAAACTTTAAGTCTTTGAAGAAAGAAATTGAGGAGGATACTAGAAGATGGAAAACCTTCCATGTTCATGGATTAGTAGAATTAACTGTGAAAATGATCATTTTTACAAGAAGCAATTTATAGATTTGATGTAATCCTGATAAAATTCCTATTATGTTCTTCATGGATAAGGAAAAAAACGCAAAAAACAAAACAAAACAAAAAACAAATCTTGATGTTTATATGGAAGCACAAAAGACTCTTAGGTAGCTAAAACAGTCTTGAGCAGAAAGAGGGATTACTATATCGGATTTCAAGTTATATTACAGAGCCCTAACAATAAAACAGCATGGTATTGGCACAAAAACAATCATGTAAATCAATGGGACAGACAGAAAGACCCAAACTTAAGTGTACATAATTATAGCCCCAATACTCAACAAAGATACTAAAAATACACACTGGAAGAAAGACAGCATCTTGAACATACAGTGCTGGGAAAACTGAATGTTCATGTGTGGAAGAATGAAACTAGATTCTTATCTCTTGCCCTGAGCAAACATCAACTCCAAATGAATCAAAGACCATAGTGTAAAACTTAAAACTGTGCAACTGCTAGAAGAAAACATAGGGAGTACCCTACAGTATATACAGGATATAAACACAGGAAAGGATTTTCTGTGTGTGTGTGTGGGGGGGGTTGTTGTGTGTTTTTTGGGTTTTGTTTTTTTTGTTTTTTGGGGGGGATTTTTTGGTTTTGTTTTGTTTTGGTTTGGTTTTTGGGGGGTTGTTTTGAGGGGGGTTGTTGTTGGGTTTTTTTTTTTTTTTTTTTTTTTGGTTTTTTAAGACAAGGTTTTTCTGTGTATACCTGGCTGTCCTGGACTCACTTTGTAGACCAGGCTGGCCTTGAACTCACAGAGATCCACCTGCCTCTGCCTCCCTAGTGCTGGGACTAAGGCATGTGCCACATGCCCGGCAATTGCAGTCAGCTGTGAACTGCCATGTGGGTGATTTGAACCTGGGTCCTTTGGAAGAACAACCAGTGCTCTTAACCGCTGAGCCATCTCTCCAGCCCCGGAAAGGATTTTCTGATTAGGACTCAATTCACTTCAGAATTAATGACACTAATTGACAAGTGAAACCTCATAAAAATAAAAAGTTCTATACAGCAAATGAAACAGTCAAGTGAAGAGGAATCCCACAGAGTTGGAGAAGGGGAAATCTTTTCCAGCTATGCATCCAATGGAGAATTAATATCCAGAATACACACATTAAAAAGGGGGGGGGACAAAATGAACAAACACAAAAACCCCCAAAACGCCAAAGAATTAAGAAAACAAATGAGCCGGAGATGATGGCACACACCTTTAATCCCAGCACTTACTCGGGAGGCAGAGGAAGGTGGATCTCTGTGAGTTCAAGACCAGCCTGGTCAACAGAGTGAGTTCCAGAACAGTCAGGGCTGTTACACAGAGTAACCCTGTCTCAAAAAACAACAACAAAAAAACCCCAAAAACCAAAACAAAACAAAAAAACTCAGAAAGAAAGAAAACAAATGAGCTAGTCCCCTCAAAATAATATAAAATAAAATGGACTGTAGCTAGACTAGAGAGTTCTCAAAAGAAAAAATAAAAATAACTAAGAAATATCTCAGTTTTCAACATCCTTAACATAAGGGATTGTTAAGGATTTAATTTGCAATAAAATGCAAATTAAAACAAATTTGGGCTTTCATCTCACTGCAGTCAGAATGACCAGGGCTACACAAAGAAACTGTCAAAAAAAAAAGCAACTCACAACAAATGTTGTTGAGGAAGTGGGTAAGGAGGAAGTCTGAAGTCTGTTTCACTACTGATGGGATTACAAACTAGGGCAGCCACTATGGAAATCACTGTGGAGCAGTCTCAAAAAGCCAAAAATAAATCTACCATATGTTCTTTCTATATAACTTCTTGCCATATGCCCAAAAGACTCAAAATCCTACTACTGAGATACTTTCTCAGCCATGTACATTGCCACTCTATTCACAATAGCTGGTAGGTGGAAGCAGCTTAGATGTCCATCAGCTGATGAATGAAAATGTAGTGCATACACACAATGGAATTCAGCTCTAGAGGAAACTGAAACCATGAAATCTGTAAATAAATGAATGGAACTGGAAAATACATTAGGAGAGGTAACCCAAACCCCCAAAGTCAAATGGCACATGTTATCTCTTATTTGTGGATCCTAGACCTAAAGTTTTGGGCTTGACTTTATAATTTGTAGTTGACTATACACGCTGAAAGAGCAGAAATAGTCAGGTCTGAAGGAAACTGCATTTTCCCCAAATTCTGGCAGTTAGACAAAAGTCAGCATTCCTCAGGAACTTGTGAAACTGGTTCTCACTTACCAAAAGGAGTGAGTCTCCTTATCGCTAGCAAAAGGGAAGTATGGCTCTTCCATTAGCATACGCCTGTGATGTCGATTGACAAATTAAGGTATGCACGCTCGTAGCTCTCTCAGTGTACTTGTTATGTACTTCAAAGTACTCACAAGGACCTGTTATATACTTCAAAGCCCCCCACTCCAGCTCACAGGTTCCCTTTTCTCCCAGGTACCCATTCCCTCGTAACCGGGGAGATTACTCCCCCTCTCCCTTTTCCCTGGTTGGCAGTCAGCCTTGGCTGTATGGAATAAACTTTTCCCCTTTCCACCAGAGAGCAGCTATTTCCCTTTCTTTACTGAGCCCCTCACATTCAGAAATGTAACTAGTGGGGAGGCAGGGAAGAGAAGTTCTAAAGAGGGGGAGAGTGGGACACAGGTGCAATGAAGAGGAAAGGGGGGAAATCAAGGAAAGGACTTAATTGGCAGAGGATGGGGGTTGTAATACAGTGGGAGATGGAAGGAGGCAGAATAAGAAAATGTGAAAAAGCCATTAGGAAAGCTATTTTATAAGCTTACTTAAAAACACATATATGAAAAATATATGTATTTATGATATGTAAATATGATAAATCTGTGCATAAATGAAGTCACCCCATACTGAGGACTAGTGCTCTCCTTAGGAACCATAGACAATGTAACAAAAACCCCAGAACCAGGTAAGAGACCACTCCCATAGAGTTGTTTGACATGGGACTTGAAGAAGCCCCCCTAAACAATATAGCCTACTGCTAGGGCACTTGGTTACTGCTTAATTAGATTTCTAGTGCTGTGATAAATACTGTGACCACAAGCAAGAAAGAAAGGGTTTATCTCAGCTCACAGTTTGTAGTCACTCATGGAAGGAGCACAGGCAGGAACCTAGAGGCAGGAAACAGGCCACAAGGAAGAACACTGTGTACTGGCTTGCTCAATTTGCTTTCTTTTATAACCCAGGACCACCTGCCCAGGGTGGCCCTCCCCCAATCAAGAAAATTCCCTACAGGCCAATCTCATGAACGTATTTTCTCAGTTGAGGTTTCCTCTTCTCAGATGACTCTAGTTTGTGTCTTGCTAATTGATTAATACAGTTGTCTCCAAAAGCTTAAAGGTAAGTCCCTATTACTAAAGATGCATTTAGGTCACAGGACTTGAAAAACTCAAGCTGGTTCTGACCTGGAAGCCTCCTCCCCAAGGCTCATAACATCAGAAGATAGATGTAAGCTACTAAGGGAGAAAGGTTATCAGGAGTGCTACCCAGCAATAATGGCCAGGCTGGCAAGACATTTCCAGTAATACAATTGTTAACCAATAGCTATCTCATTGAACCAAAGGCCTACCCAGAGGGAGGGTACTCATGCCTGGTATTATAAACCCAACAAAGAACCAACAGCTGGTATGGTCACAGACCCTAAGGGAGTCTGCCATTTTGCTACATTACTATATCTCCAACTGCTTTCTAAATACTTATGCTTACTTAAATGAGTACAGCACTTACTCTTCATCAATGTAGCTTCCTTTTTATTTTTTCAGAAGGTAGAGGATATTATAGAGATCTACAACTGGTCTAAATGTAGTGAATAAGTGACCAAGCAGTGACCAGCCCCAACTGGGACAACTACCCCTACACCTCAGGCTCAAGAAACATCATGAAGCAGGGGGAAGAAAGATGGTAGGGGCCAGCAGACTGATAATTCCTGAAAGCCAGTGAATTCTCAACAGTATAGTCACCTGTACAAGAACTGCACAAGAGAATACTAGTCAATATGCCAACATGGATGGAGGGAATTTCATAGTGCCTCACTCCCAGATGAAGAGCTACAGGACATGAATGGGTGCCCCTCACGAGAGGACAATTAGTGTTCTCTTGGAACAAGCCCCCCTATAGGTTTCCCAAGTCTGAGTAATCAACCCTAAACACATGTACATATAGGCAAAATGTTGGTCTGTCTATCTATCTGTCTGTCTCAACAATAATTATAGGTGAGGTCATGAATTTGACAGGGCATGGTGAAGGAAGCAAGGGAGCACTTGGAATTAGAAGAAGGAGGGTGGAAAATAATGTGAATACAGTGTAACTCCTGTATGAAATTTTCATAAAACTGAAAATAATAATTGTAGGAACAACTGGCTGCCTATGGGAATTGCCTTCTCTAGCTTTCTGTAGTTACTGTTTAATCCTAATTTTCAGATTGAAATCTTCTACAGAAAGAGATCACTTCTTAGCTATGCATGATGACTCATGCCTGGAATCCTAGCACTTCAGAGGCAGAGGTAGCAAGATCTGACATACAGCAACTCTATAGTGAGTTCAAGTCAGTCTAGATAACATGAGACCAAGAAAAAGACAAAGAGAAAGAGAGAGGGGTATTACCTCTTTATGGGGGGTTTTGGGCATTTTCATTACAGTAAGAAAGATTTTTATATACCATGATGAATGCAGGTGCATATAAATGTATGTATTTGAAACTGAAATTCCGGAAAATAGCACTCTCAGTATTAAGTGCACTATTCCTTCTTTTCTACTTAATTCTGTTCTTTAAAAAAGAATTGCTGACCTTAAGACCTTCACAATTGATTATATGATCTACTGGAAGCTAAGGCCAGCAATTTGTAAAACAGTGGATGAAACAGAATGAACAGCTGAGAAACATACCCATAGACACATCCAGCTGGTCCTTGACAAAGGAGCCAGGGCAATGCAACAAAAAGAGCAACATTTTCATCAAGCAGCACTAGGACAAATATACAGCCATGAGCTATCAAGCAACCAGAAAAGATTTGAGACCTTATACCATGTTCACAATCAATTCAAAATGCACCACAGACTTAAAGTCCAAATACAAAATTATCAAACTTCTAGAAGAAAATCCAAAAACAAATCTGAGTGACCTTGGATTTGAAGATGATTTTTTCTTTTTTCTTTTCTTTTCTTTCCTTTCTTTTTTCTTTTTTCTTTCTTTCTTTCTTTCTTTTTTTTTCTTTTTTCTTTTTTCTTTTTTTTTTTTGTACAACAACTAAGAAAAAATCCCTAGCAGCAGGGGAAAAACAAACAAACAAATAAGATTTTTAATTTCATTAAATGGACTGAGGAAATGTCTCAGTGAGAAAGTGTTTGCCAGGCACCTTAGCTTGCATCTGTAATCTCAGTGCTTGAGCTGCAAGGTAGAGACAGGAGAATCCCTGGACACCCACAGGCCAGATAGCATGGCAGACACATCAGCAAACAAAGGGACCCTGTCTGAAGACGGATGGCAAGGACTGACACTCAAGTCTGTCCTCTGACCTCCACACATGCCTCACAGAAATGCACGTGTGCAGTTGCCACATATGCAAAGTTAGAATGAATACATTCCAATTTTTAAATTTTCTCCCCAAGAACAGCTGAATTCATACTCTTATCAGATCCTCATGGGGGTAGCTTTTCTAGGAAAATTTGATTCCCTCAACATTCCTCCTCTGTGTGTTCAGCCCCAGTGTTGGTACTACAGGGCAGGCCCCTCCCTTTCACCCTGAAACCCCCTCCCTCATTTAAGTCTGCACTCACACCCTTGCTCCAGCAGCACACACAGCGCTGTCCCTGATGGCGTGAAGCCCAGTCACCCCATCTCAGGAACAGCATCCACAGCAGCCTGGGCTGCCTTCTGCTTCCCTAGGTCACTGCAAGGTTACCTCACATTGACAGCTCTCAGCCTTCATCATATTGCCACCAGAAAACATGAGTAATGCACAGAGACACTTATAGCTGTCACAGTGATGATAAGTGGTATCTAATGAATAAAGTCCAGATGTGGCTGAACATCCTACAAAGTCAAGACAGCCCCGCTCCATACTCTCCAGCCTGTCAGTGGTGCAAACATGGTATCATTGTGTGTCAGGGTGCCTGGAAAAGCAATGCCCAGATATCTAGTTCAACATTGTTTCTGAGTGCATCTGGGAAAGCATTTCTGGAACAAATTAGCATTTGACTACTTAGAGTGAATAAGAAATATCCAGCCTCACCTTGAGAACCCAAAAAGCAGAAAGGAGATGGAAGGAGAGACAGAATCACAGAACCGCACAGGTTAAATAAGAGCAGAGGGAGAGTATACTGGAAATGGAAAGTTTCAAAGAGGTTGAGGAGTGGGGAATGGAAGAATTGAGAGAATAGAAAGGGAGCCAAATAGGATAAAGAGTGAATGAAAAAACCACTCAGTAAACTTACTATCTGATATGCCAGTTTAAACATAAAAGAGTATATAAAGACAGATACCAGCAGAACTTGACAAAGCAGGTCCTAGAAGAGACAGGCCATTAAACAAAACCCGAAGACCAAGTGTGAGACACCTCCATAGGAGGGGGTTCAGAGAGGTCCCAAAGGCCCTCAAAACAACACAGGTTTTTGCAATTCACCTTATTTTCCCACCAGAGCTATTTTATGAGACCTTACTACTGTTGACAGCATACACCTCAGATGAAAGATGTAGAAAAATCACATTGGAGCTATCCTAGAAAAAAAATCCTCCATTCTGGTTGGCTCTCAGGGTTTCCAGATGGTGCTATGCAAGGCTACTGTGCTACTAAAAGCACCAGCAGTCTAACCCAGCGGAGAAATCAACACATTTTAATACCAACCTGCCAGGCAAGATATGCCCATCACTGCAATCGTGGCATAACAATTATGGAAGTAACAACCACCACTCTCTAAGTGGATTTGGGACTTGCTACACATGAGGAAATCCATGCCTAATACTGTAACCCTGGTCCAAAACCCATAACTAAAGAGGTCATAGACCTTGTGGCATGGTAACCTAAGATGGTGGCTCAGTTTAATTGGTATAGTATCTGTTTATGGCCACAGAGACATAATTGATTCTCTCAGCCTTAAATGGAGACGCCTTTCCTTTCAGAGAACAGAGGTAAATGCAAAGACCCATGGCTGTACAAGACTCTGAGAATAAAGGACAGTTGAGGGTTCAGCCATGGGTGACACATTTATGCCACCCCTTTAAGGCTTAGGGAACATTGTGGGAAATGAAACAGAAAGACTGTAAGAGTCGAGAGGAAGAGGAGAAAGGCTGCAAAATACCTCTTCTAAGCACAACACAGCCAGGACAGCCACGAACTGACACATACACAGCTGTCTGTGTATGCTGGAATTGGGTCCACGGAAGCTGGGCTCTCTAACGGTGGTCACTCAGTATGGACGGAAAAAAAAAGAAGAAAAAATATCCTCTTGGGAACTTTCCACAGAATCTTCTGTTCTATTTGCCACAGAGATTCTGAAAGAGGAAAACATAGTATCTAGTTGTAAACCCACTGACAAGGCCAGGATCTGATGGTTAGTTCCACACTCAAGATCATATAAACATCCCTGAAACCCATGAAAGCAAACCAAGACATCCAAACAGGGAAAAGAGATGTGCGTGTTGGAGGGGAGGGGAGGCTTGTGAGGATGGGAGTGAACTAGGAGAGAGTCAGCTGGAAAAGGAATAACAACACATAGGGTATATATATAAAATTGTGGAAGAACAGAATGAACTAATAAAAAAGAAGTGTCCATCCTCACGAATGTGCCACCCAACCCATGGCACTGATGGCAAGAGGAGAATACATGGTAGGAGAGGGTAAAGCTTCTTTCTCTGCTTTAGCTGTGACCCCCATCCTCTGCCCTTGGATGTCAGAGCTTCTGATTCTGGAACCTTCATACTCACACTGCCCCAGGGATCTCCTGTTTCCATCCCCCTCAGAACTGGAGCTACAGGTATGTGAAAGCACCCAGCTTGCTACATGGGTGCTGAGAATATTATTTTGGGGGGAAACTTTTTAAGTGATGTGTTGTTATTGCTCCAGCTCTTATTGCTTCCTGTCATATCTTTTTCACTCATAACTTTATTTCCTGTCCAGACACCTCTTCTGATTTTTAAGCTCATATGCTGAAAAGCCTACCGGATATTTACTTGCAGATATGAAGAGAACATCGGAAATTTAATTCCCAAACTGAATGCTTAGTGTCCTCCACTTTTCCTGGGCCGAAGCTGGTCCTCATTCACCATGTTCTGTTAGTCCATAACTACAACCTTGTGCCTTTGGATTTTGTCCCCCAAGAATCCCATCTCTGTGGTTCCTCCCCTTCCCAGAAGCCTCCTGCTGTGTGTGTATATGCTCACACGTGTACATATGCACATGCATATCTCAAACCTGTCTACCTTTCATATCTCAACAGTTTTCCCTCACCTATAGTCCCTGTCAGATTTCTGTGCTTCTCTCCCCTTGGGAAAGCAGAGAGAATTCTACTCTACCCTCTCTTGCCTCTCGATTCCACAGTGGCACCACAGTGAGGTTAAAATGTAAGTAAGCGAAGGGAGGTACTTTCTAGAACACTCCAATGCCTTCCATTGCTGTTGAGGTATGCAGAGTGTGTGTGATGCAAGGCTCCCACCACCTTTCCTGTCCCCACTGTGGAGCACGACAGCTCCATACCCTAGCCTGTGACAGCTACCTCTGGTGACAGCCATTTTGTCTTCAACTGCCTGAACCCAGCCAGTCCTTTCCTGGTGTACCATCCACAATCTCACACTCACTCTGTTCTTTGTCCCCACAGGCCCAAATTGGCAACCTGCCTGAAAGGCAAATGCCCAGTGCTCTGTGGGCTTTTCCCTTGTGCCTCCTCTATGACATTTCCTTGGCTCTCCTTTATGCTCCAGTGAAACCCTATCAGCTTTGAATTTCCTGAAGCTGACCAAAAATCTCATTTATTATATTGTCCCCTGTATCACGAGTGTCAATGGGTTGGGAAAGAAGGCGAGCAGGTGGGTTCTACCCATTGTCTGGCTCTAGAGACCCTAGGGAACATGCTAGGAATTTAAAGGCTCTGAGTAGAGGGAAGGGGCATCAATAGGACATCCTTTTTCCTGATACGGGGCTTGACATTCTAGAATTAGAAGTGGGGCTAGCAACATGAAATTAAGACTATGTGAGAAAGTATAGGTGGTAGGGCTATGCAGTAAGGAAGGCCCATGCTGTCTGGGCTTACATGAGGCTCACCAGATGAGCTTTCTTAAGAGCCCAAAGAAGAGCTACACTCCAACCCCCATTTTTGTGTGTGCTTTCTCTAGACTGCCTTGACCTTTATACCATGAGAAACTAATGTTTAACCAGAATGCAAGGCTAAAATTCAAGGGCGGAGAAATGTATCAGTTCCAAGCTTTAATAAGAGTAAACTGCCCAAGTGCCGGGTTCACACTTGATCTTCATCTTCTCTGTTCAAAAAGCTGGACGATCCCTTACAGCAGAGTGGACCTCCAAAGACTCCAAATCCCAATCAAGTAAGTGTTATGTTTTGTCAGATCATAGTTGCTGAAAAGGCACCATTTCTATAGTGACTCTGGGGCTTCCCATTACTGAATGTGTGCTGAAAGGACAGCTCTCCTGAGGGTGGGGATTATCGATGACAAAAAGCTTCCTCTTTCGCTGAAGCTTTGGCAAACTCTTCTGTTATTATGATTGTATAGCTGGTTGCGCGTGTGTGCATACATACAGGCACTTCTGGAACCCACATGCAGTGGTGACACGGTGACTTCAGGCTTGCTGCTCAGTAGCAGATAAAGGAGACAAGGCTTATCCTTCACAATGCTGTGCACAAGAGGGCGTAGGCACTTCACCCCCTAGGCCTCCTCCTCTGTGAAGGGGGGTTTTAGTGGAACCTGCTTTACCAGGCTCCTGTGAAAATTAAATTCTCTATTATGAACAAGTCCATCACATACATGGGAGATGACTCATCAGTATGAAATCTTCCTTACCTGAATAGTGTCTATGGTTCTGTAAAGTGTTCTCTCCTTTCAACTGCCTAAACTGCTTAGTTTACTCAAGAGGCAGAGGCAGGCAGATCTCTGTGAGTTTCAGGCCAGCCTGAAAAGTTCCAGGACAACCAGGGCTACACAGAGAAATCCTCTCTCAAATATAAATATATGAGCTGGGCGTGGTGGTGCATGTCTTTGCCAGGTGGATCTTTGTGAGTTCAAGCCCAGCCTGGTCTACAAAGTTAGTCCAAGACAGCCATGGGTACACAGAGAAACCCTGTCTCAAAAAAAAAAATAAATAACAAAGAAAGAAAGGAAGGGAGGGAGGGAGGGAGGGAGGGAGGAAAGAAAGAAAGAACGAAAAGTAGAATCCATGGTCTGCATCTGAGTAAAAACAAGTTCTGCATGTTTGGCTTGTACTGGTCTCTACCAAAACCAGAATTTATGTTATGCTGCCTTTCTCCAGAGCATAGTCTAAGACAGAAAGGTGAGGGAGATGTCATAAAATCTCTCACACAGCTAATGCAGACGAGATCAGAACTGCAATTACTTTCCCTTCATAGCCTGGCGTATTCTGCTCTGTGGTTCTGGGAACGATACATTTTGAATCACTTTCTGGAGCCCAGGCACTATACTGGCTTCATATGAATGTTCCTCAGAGTCCCTTAAATATTAAACTGGACTTGCATGTGCCTTATTTCTTATGAGAGAACCAAAGATGAGAAATCATCATGAATGTTCCATCTAAAGAGAAAGAACAAGCATTCAAAAGGTATTTCAAAATCCCACTGGTTGCTGTTCCTCAGTGATGAAATGTTGCTATTTTCTCTACAATATTGGTGACCAACTGTATTTTGCATTTATTCTCTATTAATTTTTTTCAGTGAAGGTTTTTCTAGTTAATCACTATAATGTTACTATACTTCAACTGCATAAATGCTTTAGGAAAACATGTCATAGAAGCATTAAGAAGGAAACAATATATGTTTTTGTTTTTGTTTTTTAAATCAAACTGTCCGATGCAGAGAGGGGAGCAGGAAAGGTAGGACTGAAGGTAGGAGAAAGAGATGGGAGTAGAGAGTGGAAAGTTCTGGGTTGGAGCTAGAGCACAGTGGGGGGTGGGGTGGAGGGAGTCAGAAGTACAGTGCCAGATATGAGGCGAAGAGTCCTGGGCTTTCAAGATAGCAGGAAGCATGGGGCCAATGCCTCCAGACCAACGAGGGCTAGCATTGTCCTTCAGGCAGGTTTCTCCATGAGCCTCAGAGGGCTCATGCTCCCAGATCTGAGACAATCCCCTCACAGAACTCTGAGCTACCTCAGAAGGGACTCTGCCTGGAAGACACCCCCCGTGGAGGGTTGGTGGGGGGAATAAAGGAGATTTTCACATTTGAATAAAGTCATTTGAGTAATCCACTCAGTAGTTTTAGTGTATTTTAAATTTAAATGGTAAACATTCTACTCCATCAAGAGTATAAAACAAAAAGAAACACTCCACACAGGAAGCTATTGAATAGAGTCCTTAAAAATTGTGATAAAGATAATGGAGTGCACCTCTTCACAGTTGATGTCTTCTGCCAAGTGTGTGTGTGTGTGTGTGTGTGTGTGTGTGTGTGTAAGGACTCAGTTTTCTTTTTTTTTTTTTTTTTTGGTTTTTCGAGACAGGGTTTCTCTGTGTATCCTTGGCTGTCCTGGACTCATTTTGTAGACCAGGCTGGCCTCGAACTCACAAAGATCCGCCTGCCTCTGCCTCCCAAGTGCTGGGATTAAAGGCGTGCGCCACCACCGCCCGGCGGACTCAGTTTTCTTTAAGGGACTGGCCACTGGGAGTTTGGCCATACTCCAATGAGTATATGGGCAACAAAAGCTGGATTTTTATTGGCTTCTTTGTCTTTAGGGGCAAGGCATAACGGTGGGAGGGTGGATCTGGGAGGAATGAAAGGCAAGTGTGATTAGGGTGCATTATAAAGTTCCAAACTGATTAATAAAAATATTATGTTGAGGTGGGAGAGGGAAAGAGTATAATATAATTCTAAACACATAGAAGTTCAAATACATACAAGCAATCTTAGTACAATTACAGGTAGAAATTATAAATATGCCACCAGAATGGAAAATTCCAGCACGTCTTTATTACAGATCATTGTTTCTCTACCCATGAGGGATGGATCCTGGAACCCTATGGATACCAACACCCATGAATTTTCAAGTGCCTTTTAAAAAGCGGCCGGTTTGGCTTCCAAACTACAGGTACTGCCTTCCATACCTGTGAGTCCTCTCTAGATTACATACAATACTTAATATAGTGTGAACAGTTGTTAATACTCTATTGTACAGGGATAATGACAAGAAAAAACATGTACATGTTAAGTGCAGTTAATTAAAAGTGTAATTCAGTGTAATTAAAAAAAAATATTTCCGATCCATAGCTAGTCAGATCCAAAGTTGAGGAACCCACTAGTTTACTGGACATAAATGGAACCTTGGACAAAAGAAATAGAATGTCCCTGAAATCTAATCCCTTCACTTCATGGCTAAGTACAAACAAACAAAAAGAGGAAGAAGCTGAGCTCTCAATATCCCCTTCAAGAGAGCATGTTTTCAATGACCAAGTTTCAAGCAGATCTAACCCTTAGGCTTCCACCACCTCCAAATAACACCATTATTGGGTCTAGGGAGCAAGTTTCAGGACAGCTGGCCTCAAACTCAGAGATCTACCTGCCTCTGCCTTCTCACCACTACCCAGCTTTTCCCTTATTTTTTAAAATTTTATTTTAAAACTCCTCACCCATAATTAGCAAGATGCTTTGCAAGCCCTCCCTCTAGTTTCTAGCTTCTGTAGTTTGAAATACTAATAAAACTAAATCAAATCTGTTGATCTTTTATGGTTAGCCAAAAAGCAAATCATTTAAAAAAAAAAAAAAAAAAAACCTTCTGCTCCAATATCATGAAAGACACGCACCTCGGTTTTCTTTTTTTTTTTTTTTTTTTTTTGGTTTTTCGAGACAGGGTTTCTCTGTGTAGCCCTGGCTGTCCTGGACTCACTTTGTAGACCAGGCTGGCCTCGAACTCGCAAAGATCCGCCTGCCTCTGCCTCCCAAGTGCTGGGATTAAAGGCGTGCGCCACCACTGCCCGGCTGCCTCGGTTTTCTTTTAGAAGCTTGCCCCTACCCTACTGGTCAGGATGGACTGAGCAAAACACCCAGCTCCGCGTCCTTCCAAGTAGAGCACAGTTGTTGCAGCGTCTAATACCCCACCCTTTCTATTTTGGTCGGCAATGCGCACCTGTCAATTTTCCACACTCAGTCCTTTCCCCCCACTTCTGGAATCTCTATTCTGTTTAACTACCCGTGAGTCTATTTGCACTCATCAGACATCATCCCACGCACTGCACACAACACCACTGTGCTTGTAACTGTGTAGAAGACCGCGGGTTCCCCTCGCTGCCCCCTCCTCACTCCACCCCACACCTCGGGGATCAAGCTCTTCCTTCTCTGAACTCATGTTGGCCTTTCTTGGACTTCTGTTTTTCCACTTTCTATTTCAGAGTCCGAGACATGTGTTGGGTTTTTATTACAATGGCACTGAGTCTGTTCACCTGTTCGAGAAGAATTCAAGTATTTATAACCCTGGCTGTTTCTATTCAGCACTGGTTTATTTCCATTTAGTCTCATCTTCCTGTGTGTCTCTCCATAACCCCACAGAGATCTGATTTCTTTCTTCTGAAAACGCTTCCGTGTCTGCTTCACTGTGGAGCTAAAAGTGTAGTTCCCCCTCCCAGGTGCTGAGAGCAGATCCCACTACAGGACCTAGGGCCTACTGACCTGACCCTATACGTCAGTGCCTCATCCTTCCACCTCAGGTCCTTTCCTTCCTGCTTCCTCCCCCTCCCCATTAACAGCCCCTTTCCCCCCCAAAAAAAATTGGTTTTCTTTGTGTAGCCCTGGTTGTCCTGGAACTTGCTTTGTAGACCAGACTGGTCTCAAACTCACAGAGATCTGCCTGCCTCTGCCTCTCTGGGGCTGTGATTAAGGCGGGCGCCACAGCCTGGCTTCCTACTCTTAAATAAGTCTTACATCTATGTACTCTCTCATTCTTGGCGGTCCAGTTTCCAACTTACTCCTTGAGAAATGCCGATATGAATTTCTACACATGAATCTGAGACATGCTCACATTCTGCTTCAAAGCTCAGAGGGGCCATTTGCCCTCCCAGCAGCAATCATGGTCCATGTGGTGGCTGATCTTTCCTGGCCTCTTCCCAGACTATGCCATCACCGATCTTATTTTGTTGACTGATTTTTTTTCGGAATAGAAACATTTTATGTAATGTTGATGTAATGTTTCCCTGCATGTATGTGTTGTGACGTATTTAAATTGGGCTAACATGCCTATCTCCTCGAAAGTCTGTGTACAGCTGTGTGATCTTCAGTACCTACGGTGATCTCTCTGATGCTGTTTCCCCATCTGTAAGATGGTATTGGGGTGAAAGAAGTTGTCAGACTCAGAGAGCCTATGTAAAAATAGACTAGAATAGAAGCTTCTAAATGCAAAGTACTATTAGAGAAAATCTTCATTAAATAAAGGATTTTACTTGCTTTGCCCACTGACTTCATCTCCTGAGGTTTGTGCTTGGATGGCCTGGATTCTTACATGCAACCAGTTTTTACCAGAGCGCTGCTCTGGGTAGATCTGTGCACTCATCCTACGAGTCTGATCTTCCTAGAATCCAGTGTGTGCAGTCACCCTCCCTGTCTCTGTGCTCCTGGCCAGTCCTCCCTGATCACGAAACTCTGCTTCCTCATAAGAACATGGGCAATAGTAAGGCTGAACTGGAGAGGCGTCAGTCTGAGGATATCTGTCCAGCTTGGTGACAACCTTTCCCACCTCATGGTGGCTTTCTCCAGTAGTTTAGGTAACTTGGGCGTGATTGGTGTTGTCAGCCTCCTACCCATTCAGCTAGGCTCCCCCTGATGATGGCACAGGTGCTGGGGCGCACCATCTGTGCAGATGGATCTAATCTCCTTACATCCTCCATTGTGCACGTGGCTGCTATCTGCCCCAGTAGTGGAGGGAGCTGCCTGTGCTGGGGGCCAGGATCCCTCCTCCTTGGCCAGCAACCATATGCTGGCTCCCCCTGACACACCACTCTCACCTTTTATACATTCCGCCGTCCTAGAAGCCACTGCATCTGTCCTAAAAGTGCCTGTGAAGAGATCCTGCTGGGGCCACATCACGGATGGTCAACTCTCTTTGGAGAATTCCTGACTGTAGACTCAGAACATGGTGTGTGTGTATTGTATATCCAACTGTGCATGTGTATATGTCAGTGTACACATATGCCTGTATACACATACATTCTCTGTGTACACATGCATGGGCATCATGACTGCATGCACACATTTGTATTGGTGTCTGTATACAAATGCAAGCACATTTGTGCATGTACCTCTGTGTGTGTGTGTGCTCTCTGTGCATGAGTGTGCCTTTCTGCACATGTGTGTCTCTGTGTGTTGGTATGTGTACACTCTATGTGTGTGAGTATATGTGTTCTCTGTTCACATGTGTGTGCCCTCAGTGCATGGCTGGGTGCCTTCTATATATGTGTTTACTCTCTCTACATATCTACATGTCATGTATGTGCATGTAGATATATTCTCTGTTAATGTGTTGTGTACTCTGTGTGTGTGTGTGTTCCATTTTTTTGTGTGCTTGCCCTATATATACAAGTGGGTGGGTACCCTCTGCACATTTGTGTGTACTATTTGTGTGTGTGTATTGTGTGTGTGTGTTTGTTCTCTTTGCATGTATGTATACTCTGTTATTGTGTATGTACACTCTGTGCATGAGTGTGCTCTCTATAAAAGTGTGGAGACCCTATATACACATGTGTATGCTCACTGTTTGTGTATGTATGTTCTCTGTACAGATGTCTGCTCTCTCTGCATGTGTATATACTCTTTATGTATGTGTGGTCTATTCATGTGTGTGTTCTTGTTCTTTGTGCATGTGTGTGTTCTCTATGTACATGTGTGCATTCTCAGTTCATGCATGTTCATTCTTTGTACATGTGTGCATTCTCTGTAGTTGTGTTTCTCTATGCACATGTGTGTTCTCTGTGCATGTGTGTGTGTGTGTGTGTGTGTGTGTTCTCTGTGCACCTGTGTTTGTGGTTCAGATAGAGGCTTCTGCATGGCGCTTCTGATCAGAGTTGGCCCTTCTTTCACCCTTCCCTATCTGCATAGTCCAGGCCTCTATTCTAGATTCATGTGCTGGTGTATACCCCTTAAAAAGAAAGGAAATTCAGACCATTAAGTCACACTGATTAGCAGGATGTATGGTCTGCCTCTCCTCATTCTACCCAGTGGGCAGAAGTGGAAAGAGCCCAACATAGTTTGGATGGTGATTGGCCAAAGGAACCAGAACCATACTTTGAAGTAGTTGAGTGGGATTTATGTTTGGCACTCTTAGTTCCTCACAGGCCCTATGTCAGGCAGTATTCCAGTGGTCTCTGTGGATGGAGCAGGGCCTGCTGCAGGCTTTTCCTCTAGAATGGAGCCTAGGACTTGAGTTGCCAGGAGTCTCCAGGAGCACTGGTCTATAGTCTGGGTCCCACACAGTGACAGGGAACCCAGAACCCACCTCTCCTGGGCTTCTCTCCAGGCTCCATTGTTCCCTCTCTGCCCTGCTGGGCTCCATCCTGTGGAGCAGAAGGCACACAGGGAGAGGGAGCAGGAGAGGCTCTGGGTAAATAATGCAGAGAAAGCCGCTGATTGGCTTCGGGAGGCGGACACTTTGTCTACATAAATGGCAATTGCATCCTCTGTGCCTTTCAACTGTCACCAAGGAGAGAGAGAGAGCGGGCGAGAGAGCGAATAGAGAGGAGGCGACTCCAGCTGCCTGTGAGTACAGCTCTTTGTCTTCATGACTGGGGTCAAACCCCAGCACCCACTTCTGGTAGACAACGACCCTGGGGCCGGAGTGGGTATCTGTGGTTGGTTTTGGTCAATGGTGTCTTTCTAGGGACAGAGATACTGCTGGTGGAGAAACCTGGGCATCCAGCATGCACAGGTGACAGGACTGCTAAAGGAACTTTCTGAGAAATTGGGTACCAGCCTCTGGCTGCCTATTTTGAATCATTTCTATAAGAGTCCAGCAGAGAATTAGGAACTTCTGGTGGCTTTTAACCCATGTTATTTGAACTCGCTCGACAACATAACAAAGTGAGTGGATGAGTGGACTGGCTTTCAGGAGATTCTTGTACCTATGAGATAGAAAGTGAGGAGGCAGCTTTGGGGCCACAGATCTGAGTGTGCTTTGCAGATGAAAGAGAACTAACAACATGCTCCCACAAGTTGTAGTAATCTCTTTACTAAAGGGCTGGGCACACAGTGGATGCTCAGTATCTGGGATCTCTGTTGTAAATGAGCAAGGCAACCTCAAGTGGAAAGGTGCACCCACTCTGCCCTCCACATCCTCTTAGCTCCAGTTTCCAAGGCAACTTCAGTTAAGTGACCTGGGTTTTCCTCTTAGTTGCCTTTTTTCTCAAAGGCTTCCAGATCTGCTCCTTATATACAATTTCTTGTTTGGAAACACTATGTTTCCCCTCCAAAACAGGATCAAAACAAAAGTGACAATCTCAGGAAAGCTGGCATCCTTTGGAACTTTCAGAGGTGCCAGAGAGAAATAGACTTTGTTCAGAGTAACCCCAAGCTCTGCCAGAGCCTTCAGAGTCCTGGATCAAGGTATCCCAGAACAATAAAGAACTAACAAGGATGGGGTATCTGGATATCTGCAGAGAGATAAGATTTGTCATTTGTGAAGCATCCTTTCCTCTTCCTTGGGCTCATGGTGTGGGAGCCTCCACACAGGTATTGTGCTAATAAGATAAAGAAAATGACATTCTCCTTTAAACCTCCACACATCCAGAGAAATGTCCAGGGACCTAATTCCATTTGTTTTCTGTTCTTGGGGCTGTTTGTTCATTATCATGAAGATTTTACCCTGAACTTCTGCAAACTTATGTCTGGTGTTAAGTTTGAGAAAGCGCCAGGGGAATGGTGCTCACTGGTACTTTAGAACAATTCTAACATTCTCTTCTCATTCATAGGCATTTTGGCAGGAAGACCCTCAGGGGGCACAGCTATACCTCCCAGGCAAATAGAGCAGGTTCATAGGGAAGGTTAAAATCTCACTGACCAAGTGACAGGAAGTGGGATGTAACTGGGCTTGCCTTTCTGCTGGGACAGGCCCTTGTGTACAAACTGCTGCCCCAGGTCTATGACTTTCTTACTTCTGAAGGGGAGGTAATGTCATTGCTCTGCAAAGCTGATATACAGAGAACAGCAGAGCTAGCCCAGCCTGTTCCCATGAAGATGCACCCAGGAGGGTGGACAACATGGTGGCTCAGTCTGCTTGCTGAAGCTAGTCTTCTGTCTGTATGTGAGAAACGGCAGGACCCTAGTGGCACAGGCAGGAGCCCTGCAGCTGCCCTTGGGTTGCAGGTAACATCTGCATCAGTCCTGGCAGTGCCTCTCAGACTACAGAGAGAGTGTAGGATGCCCAGGCCAAGGGCTGATTGAAAGGAGGCTGACTTCAGAAGGAGAAAGGACCACGCCCATCCACATACTTGCTGGCTGTATGACTTTGGCATAACAGCAATAATAATCTTCACCTTACAGGGTTACTGAGTGTTAAGTAGGATTCTGTGACTACCATGTGACTAACAGAAGGTTAGGAAATACTGATCTGTTTGGTTACTTGAACAATAGAATGTGACAACCAAATGTCAATGTATTCTCAGAACTGAATGTGGAAGAGCCCGAAGTGCAGGGTTCTTAGCAACCCAATGACCGGCCAGCAACTGTGCAATACAAGGGATAATGAGGAACTGAGAAGTCAGTGTTTACCACTGACCTCATTCGTGAGAGAAAATTGAGACTGCCAGAAGCGGGTACCAAAGGGCACCAAATAAACTCACTATGCCAGGTGTCTATGTTTGCAAAGACAATAAACCAATATGAGACTATTGCCAAGAGGCAGCCACTGGAACACAGCCTGAGGAGTCTCTAGCCTATAGGAAAGGCAAGTGGCCTGTGATGTTTTGTTAAGTATTGATATTACTTCAAGAACAGAAGCAAAAAGAGGATGAATTGAAGGGAAAACAGAGTAGGGAGAGAGCATTTCTTCTGAAAAAAAAAAAGCAAGAACAAAAATGTCTTAGGGTGATATAAAATAAAATAAAAGAATAAAAGAAAAAGTTTTAAATTAAAATCACCTGGTGCTTCTTTGCTAAACCTTAAAAAGTAACAAACATGAATAAAAGATTTAATGCTTTTAAATCTGTAATTTGAGTGGGTGATAAAAGCTGAAATGCATGTTTATATTGTCTGTATGTAGAGCTACGCTTTCTGCAGCATTATATGCTTTTCTAGAAGGAATTAGGCAATCTGCAAAAAGCAAAGTGCAATTCACACCTGTTCTGTGCACTGGGAGAATTGGCATCATTTAGGGACAGCCTTGATAGTGTAACCTACTCTGTGATGCTCCAGTCTGACACTTGGCAGTACCATTCCTAACAGCAGAGGCTTCCTGGCTAGTGGGGAGAGATGGGAGTACCATAACTTTTGAGGCCCCAGTTTTGGGGAAGGTGAAGTGGTTGTGTTCTGTTTTTGCACATAGGCATGTAGAGAAAGCCAATTAAAAAAAAAAGTGACATCTTGGTCCCAAATATTCTCTTTTTCTTTTAAAGTCACAAATGCTACAAATTTTTCCAGTTTTCTGTAACTTGGGTCACAGTATGGTGACAGGGATGTGATTAGAAATAGTATTTTCCCCCGGAGGACAGAGCTGAAAATCATTACTTAAACTCCATGCACTGTCAGACAAGAAAATACTTAGATGCAGCACAGTTGTGAAACAGGAAATGAGAAAAGAAACAGCGGCCCTATTCTCATCTGCAGAAGGACAACAGTAGGGAGAACTGGCAGGCTGGGAGCGTCCTGTGGCATCCTTACAGTTCTGTATGGAGTTTGGGATAGTGGATATCTCACAGATTGGAAACAGAGTTCAAAGCAATGTGGCTTCTTTACCTCCAAGCTCATATGTTCAAGTTTTACCACAGGGCATAGTAGTATTACAAAGTAAGGCCTTGTGAGGTGCTTTGATCAAAAAGATACAGAATGGAAGATGGGGAATGGCACCCTTGCAGAAATCCTAAGGTGAGCCCCGTCCCTTTCCCCCAAGGACACTGCAAGAAGTCTGCAGTGTGAGCCTGGGCTAGGCACCTCACCCGAAAGCAAACATGATTTCAGAACCCTAGCTGCTGCAACTTTGCAAAACCACTGTTCGTGGAATGTAAGCCGCTTGGTCTGCCATGTCTCCTGCAATGGCACAAATGGTCTAAGGTGAGGGCTTGATTACAGTCACATCTCAGCAAGTGCTAGCCAAGCCCACTAACTTCCTGCTTTCCTTTGTGATGAACAAGACCTCTCAGCAACTAAGGCATTTGGAAATCATGTCTGTGCCTGAGGCTCAGTTAAATGGCTGGGTTTCAAGTCCTGATGCTGCTCTAGGCCACTTTTCTAGGGGTTGTCAAGCAATTGGCATTTATGATATCTGTTTAGATGCTCAGAGCCTGTGTTAGTCCAGTGACAGTAGGAGGCAGACTGCCTGAAGTCAGCTGAACCGTGACCTTGCTAGCAGTCATCCCCTCCAAGGTTCACCATTCTTATTTGTTAAGAGTCCTGACAAGGTACTCTGGCTCAGCCGAGTGTCCAGCAAACATCCATGTGTTATGCTGGACCCCAGAGTGAAGTTATTGGGAGGTGACAAGAGCTCTAGTGGAAGGTCCTTCGATAATTGAGATCATCCCTTGAAGGAGAATGTGGTAACCTGGTTTCCTCTTTCCTTTTTGCCGCCTGTATTATCAGTGGCCAGAAACACAAGCCACCCAAAGACAGACCCAAATCAGACATGAGCACAGCCATGAGCTCTAAACTCTGGCTCCATATTCCCTGTTTCTGACTTTTAGAAAATTGTGGTTAGTACAGCTTCCTTCTCAAGAGTGAAAAGGAAATGGTGGCTGCAGAAGAGCAGGCTTTCCACTCTGTAAAGGGAAGTTTGAGAGCCTTAGGGCAGAAATACAAGGAAGATAATGTGAGAGAGTACCTCTAGAGCCAGAAAATGCTCAGTGAATTTTCCTTTTACTTAAAACACTAGAAAAATTTTCTTCTGATGTATAGTAGAATAGACTGTGGTTTGTAAACTTAGGAAGTGGAAACAGGAAGATCAGGAACACAAGGCCATCCTGAGCTACACAGTGAATCTCAATCTAGCCTGGGATGCTGCAGATCAGGAAAGAGAAAAAAGGGGAGGGGGATGGGAAGAGAAGGGGAAGGAAGGGAAGAGGAGTAGAGGGGAGAGGAAAGGGCCCCACATTTTCCTGATTCCACTGCACAATACTTTCCTGATCACTAATAAAAGTTGTTACTGAGTGTGAGTCTGCTGCAGGCACTCAGCATGTAGCCCTCTTTCATCCTGCCAAGGGCACTCCTGGGGGAGCTTTCATGCCTGTTTGCCTTTGCAGAACTTGACAGGAAACCTTAGAAAGGTTGAAGGTTGAAGGCTCCGCAGTAACTAAAGAAGCACCCTTGGCCTTGGGTCGCCTCACACTGGCACCTACCGAGGCTGCTCTTGAGCTGGTTTTGACTATTCCTGTGTTTCACAAGTCACCAGCAAACAGCGCTCACTGAGAGTTCACTTTTAAACATTACATTTAGCCAGAATCTTAAGAGTCTAAGAAGCCTCAGGGGACTCTGGAGTTTGTTGTTGTTGAGGTGAAGCACCAGATAGTAACTCCTCAAATTCTTAGAGATTTCTCATGGCTAGAAACTGTTTTTTTTTTTTTTAAATGACGTTGGATAGAAGCATGGAAAATGTGAAACACTAGGCAGGACCATGCACAGGCGCTTGGAATGTCTCTGTCCTTCCTGAAGCAAACAAGAGCTCACTCCCTGGAACACACCATGATAGGATGTGAGTTTCAGATTTGCAGCCAAAATTCTTCACCAAGGTCTCATGGAAGCAGAATTCCTGTACTACCCCCAACTCAACTTGTAAAATTATCAGTAGGGGCCTGGACTGGGCTCTGGAGAAATGACTATGTCAAAGGAGTCCCAGACGTGAAACTGCAGAGAGCAGAAGCTCTGTAGCCTGGGGACAGATGACAATTATCCCCATCACAGAGGAGATGATACTGTGCTTGTGGGTGTCACTACAGTAGCTGTGACTCTACCACAGAGAAAATAACCTGGTGTTTGAGTTGTCATAAAAGCAGGGTAGGATCCAATATAGAATAGAGCAGAAATCAAATATTTAGAAGGCCAAACTGATGTATTAATTTATTTATTCATTAATTCTCAGTTACCAAAGGACAGCAGTGGACTAGTAAATTACAATAATAATAATAATAAATTCATAATGGAGGGCCAATTGGGAGACCTGAGAGAGTTCAGAGGAGTTCATATCTTCCTGAAGCCCATGGGTATGGAGCTATGTTGACTATCCTGATATAATAAAGCATCCAGGGAGGTGCCCGGCTTACCATACACACATCAACTATGATGGGGGCTGCATGCAAAATCCATGCAGTGCAGCTGCTGCTGAGGCAGATCAGGTTGTGTCAACAGAAACCCTTTCAGGGGTCTGGAGAAGTGTAGGCTGTTGCCCTTATCACAGTCTACATCTTCCAGCTAATATTTGCCCAACCTGGAGCCATGAATATCAGACAGCTACGAAATAAGCATGAGAGTCTCTTGAAGCTTTGCTCTAAGTACCTTCTGCAAAGGTTTCAGTGGGAATTAATCTTCAAATAAATGACAGGATGGTTTGAAAAGAATAGCCAGGTATGATATTACAGTTTGACTAGGAATATTTCCTTTCATAGTGGGTTGGCGAGTGCTTGCTTGTTTTTCCCCTGGCACATCCTGCTTTGTCCATAAAACTATCTTATTCCCAGTAGAAAGACACCGCTGGTGCTCTGGGATGCTGAGGGTCTCTCTAAACTTTGTAGAGCTTCTCTTTCAGAGAGTTCAGCTTCCTACAACATATGCATCCCCCTTGGTAGCATAAAAAGAGACTGAAAAAAAAAAGGTTACTTTTAAAGGCATAAAAATCACATACAAGGTCCAAATCATAAGGGGAAATTTGTGAGATTTTTGCCACATAAGAATGAAATCTCTTATAAATCTGTTTATGCTGACTCTCATAAGTCAGAATAAAATCATCCCAAATAAGATCAGACAAAAATGAGGAAAATCTCACAAAACATATCATAGATATGAGGGTAGAAGTTTTCATATGTTTGGATCCATGCAATTAAATTTTTTAAAAATTGCTAATATCTAAGTGGAAAAATTACCATGAATAAGCAATTCATAAATGAAGAAATCCAACCATCAAAGAAACACCAGAGCACTATTTGATTTCAATAGTCAAAGTCAAAAGAGAAACCATTCATGCTTATGAGATGGGTAATGTTTAAAATTAACCTCGGTGACTGTACAGCACTCCCCATCAAAAGAGTAGCCTGATAAAAGAGTGTGCTCAGAGAAATTTGGCAGCAAAATTAAAAACACTAAAGCCATGTACCTCTAGAAAAATTTTTCCGAAGGAACAGAAAGGTACAGATGTCATCGTGCTGTTCAGAATGGTGCACAGCTCAACCATTGCAAGTCATGTACTTTCTATTTAATGTCTTTGGGTTGTACTTGACCGCAAAGAACTGAGACCTCAGCAAATGAAAATAGAAACAACGAGGAGCTACTATAACTGACAATTCTTGATGGGTTATTTAGTACCACTGTTCAAAAACTGTTCCTATATATTTATTTAATACCCACAATAAAATTCATTGTGGCAGTGCTATCATTATCTTGATTTCTGTTTTCAGTTAAGGAAAACAAGCGTTGGCATGGTAGCAATTCATGCTGTGTGTCAGTGCATAGCCACTATGAGTCAGGGTCCGTCCGAGTAGGTCCTTTCTTGATTCTGAGCATATCTGCCCTGGGATTTCACACACATTCGTGCACACCCATACACACCTTCCCACTAACAGAGAGCGGAACATATAATGATGGCAATATTTGCCAAAGAAGGTACTCTGTCTGAGGATAACGAGCTCACAATGTGTAGTAATGCCATCATGAGAAAAAGCACATGACAGGAATGCTCTCATCAGTATGGTTTCCTTCCTGCTGCAGTTTAGCACTCACTGTTGCTATAATTTATATCTTATCCTATGCATCATCATTGTCTCCCAAGCACTCATGTCTGAGATGTGCACCCAAATGGTAAGTCTGAAATGGGAGCCAGGTCCTCTATAAACCGTGCTTGTGCATTGTCCCTTTAGCAGAGAACACTGGAGGAAGGAAAATCTTAATCAGGCAGAATTGTCACTGGATACCAGCTAGCCTCTAACCCAACATTTCTCAGCTTAAGCCTAATTTGACAAAGAAGCCCTGCAAAGCCTACTGGGCAGATATTGCTAGTATCTAATCATGTAGTATCTCATCTCTTTCCACCCTTGGTATCTGATCCAACTTGTTATCTCCCAACCCTGAGACTAACATCCACATTCTCAGTAATTTTTCTTACCCACTGGGTTTGCCAGCTGCTGTCATGGTTGCCGTTGGCTGCCATTTGGTTGGAGTGAGAGACACATAGGAACTTGGTGAAGCACATTTTTTGGTGCTTCTGGGAAGGCATTGCCAGGAACCCTTGGAGGGCAGTCAATGAACTGAGAGGAAGACTAGCCCGGAATCTGAGCAGTGCCAATAGAAGAATCAAAAAGTGGAAGGAGGAAGCCCCGCTGTTCTGCCCTAGCAGGCATACAATTTTGCTACCACTACCTGTGGACGTCAGACTCCAGCTTCTTCTGCCTCTCAATAAATTCCAGCACCCAGTGACTCACTGAGACACCTTCAGGGCTGTGACTTCTGCCTGGGGCTACGTAGTGGGTTGCTCCTGTCCTTCAGCTTCCAGTTTCTTGGACTTAAGTGGCAACTGGTTTCTAGTCCTCCAACTTTTGCTGACAGCCATTGTGGAAATGAACCGCCCCTGAGCCTGTGAGTCTATCCAATAAACTCCCTTTTCTCGTTAGAAGTATATGTATGTGGTGAGTTCCACTCCTCTGGAGAGCCCTGAGTAATCCCTTTGGCTACAATTCCCCATCTGTCCCTGGTGTTTCAAAGCTGAGGTCAAACTCTTTCCCCTATGCAATACTCTTGAATAAAAAGTCTGTCTTCCCATTTTAAAAATGTATCTGATGAATCATTTTGAACACATTTAACATCGCAAAATCTGTCCAAACCCCCCTTCCCATCCCAGACAATGGACAGCATGAAGAAGTGCTGGGAACAGGACATGAAGGTCAGCCCCATTGCTAATCACAATGGATTTGACTTATTCTGTATTTGTACTTATTCTGATGGAAAATCGATCTTCAATTACAAAGCTCTGGACTAAGGGAGGGATTTAGAAATGTATCCTTTGTTTAGCATTCAATTGTCTCTCACAAATTTAGGGACGATTCAGGAAAGATACATGTTACAATTGGGGCTGATAGGATTCTAGGGGGTTGTCCATCTTTCTTGTTTTGCAAATACATTTGATTTTTACTATACATAAGTTCCAGACATTCAGATTCTCCTCCATGCTATCTTGTATCTGAATCCTCAATTAAGGCTCACTATGCTTTCCTGACCAAGTGCAGAGCGAGGGAACTGTGTGAGTCATCAGATGCAAACAATCCCTCTGAGGTTGAACAAGGCAGTGCTCTTCCTGTGTTTGAGCTCTTGTGATGTAAATAATAGTTCTTTTTTTTCCAATCTGTTTTGACCTCATCCATTATATTGTTTTTTTTTTCTCTGTGACTTCACTGTTTAAAATGACCCACAAAATGTACTGCAAAAGTGTTGCTCATGATCTTCAGCCCAAGCAAGTTGTAATAAGCCCCATGGAGAAAACAACTTTATGTCAGCTTTATTCAGGTTGTTGCAACATTGACAGCTGAGACAACGAACATGAAGTCTGATACCTGCCCCTGTGTGTGACATGGGTAATATGAAGAAAACACAATCCTGACAGATTGTAGGCAAAGGTGCAGGTCAACAGGATTCCAGGAAAAGACATATCTAGCTTTGGCCAGTGCTGTACAGTCCTGGGCTCTGGGCTGAGCTCCCACAGATGTGGTCAAGTCCTGACCCACTCCTCAGGGGTCGGCCTTATCATCTTCATCTCTCCGATGAAAGGTGGGGCTCCAAGTGCAAGGCTGTCTTTCAAATGGCTAACAAAGGGCACGGGCAGAATGTGGACCAGTGTTAGTAATTAAAGTTGGAAGGATCCATGAATGTGTGCTCTTGCATTTTACTGAAATAACTTTTTTTTAAATGAAGATACTGTTCTACCTTCTGCTCATGTCTTGTGGGTGTGGAATGGGCATTGTGTTGGTCTGTGTGGATCCAGTGGCATATTTGTCTCATCCAAACATGGAAGAAGGCAAGAGATGTTGAGTTGGGGACTGGGTGGTCTCTAGGATGTAGAGTCATTGCTTCCTGCACTTGTCCCAGAGGTGTTATGTTTTGTTGGTTGATTTCTGTTCTCTCCATGGGCAGCTTCCAACATGGATTCGAGTGAATTCCGGAAGAGAGGGAAAGAGATGGTGGATTATATAGCTGACTATCTGGAAGGCATTGAGGGACGTCCAGTGTACCCTGATGTACAGCCTGGTTACCTTCGGTCCCTGATCCCTACTACTGCTCCCCAGGAACCAGAAACATATGAGGACATAATGAAAGACATTGAGAAGATAATTATGCCAGGGGTGAGTATGTATTTGGGGTCAGACTACAGCAGGACTTATGCTAATATAGCACTTACTGGAAGCTCCAGTTTCAGGTGTCATGGGATTACTGTAACAGGAAGGCTGAAGAGAAACTCCTACCATTGTTTCAGTTTCAGCTGAGACACTGAAGTTTAGAGAAGTTAGGTTGTTCACGAAGTTCTCATAGGATAGTAAATGATAGCTCCAAACTACATGGGTTCCAAAGGCAGTACAAGGCTTTTCTCTCAATGTCCCCGAAACTCAGCACTTGCTTTACCATACTGGATTCCTAGAATGTGTTATCCTATGATGGCAAGAAAAAAAATAAGCTCCTGGTGGTTGATTGCAAATAGTTTAATTAATTATCCTAAACAAAAGTACTTGTGTCATTCTTATATCTGGCAAAGAGTAACTTTCATGTACAGAGAGAATATTTTCTTCATTTTGTTTGGGCATGGGCAGTATGCACAGGTTCTGCCCAGGGGCATAGAATAGCTGAGCCATCCCTGATAGTCAGAGGGATCAAAGGGTTGCAATGAACCTCAGTGGCATGTCTTCACAGTACCACTTTACCCAGCAAGCAATTTACCTAAGAGCCTATCCCTTAATATGGTTGTGACCAAATAAATGGACCTGACCCCATCACCAAGTCACATGCAAAGCTTGAGCCTGGTGCTGGTAAAAATGGCAGATTGCAGACCATACCACCAGCACTTAGATGGTTGTGTTTATGAGGTGAATCAGATGCATGTGATATGCAGATCAGAGGGGACGGAGATACTGGGTGCTCACTCTTGTTTTCAGGTAGAACACAGAGGCTCTGGGGAGGCATACAGTCAGCCAAAGCCACAGACTGCAGAGACAGCTCCTCAGTGTGAGAATGCCTCTCAAAGCCCTTGGTAAGGTTCATCTTCAGAAGATTTCCTCTGGCATTTGTTCTTTGAGGAAAACTCAAAATTCTGGCTCTGGCCTGAAAGTTGAGCAAACAAACTAAAGCCCATCAGCATAAAGCCGGTGCAGGGAGGCACAGTCAAATGTCAGGCCAAGCAGGAATACAAGAGCACAGTGTTGGGAAAATGTGCAGTCCTCCTGCAGGGGTCTACAGTCTACAGAAGTATTTACTGTGCAGAGGAAAACTGGGAAATACAGAGGCTCACAGGTTAACTCCCTGAATGGCAGATGCAACCATCACATTGCTATCCCTGCGCTTGCCAGATGTTGGGTGAAGGGTCTGGGCTGTGTTGAACCAGTACCGACCATCCACTCCACATGCTCTGTGGCTATTCACAGAGAGTAAAGCAGAGGAGTATCTTTTCCAGTCAAGAGTCACCCTGGCCTTTCCATGACGTGGGCAGTACAGGGAGAGCTGCAGACAGTGTGGAGCCTCCAGGTACCTGAAAGAAACTGAGGCCCTGGGCCCCAGCTGTGCCCTCTGGCCCTGTGCATTTGTGCCTCTTCCTCTATGGGCCTTTGCAATTACACTTTATAAAGGCATTTCCGCAGACACAAGCACGTTACCGCTACAGATGTTTTGGTTTTTATCTGAACATTCTTTTTTTTTTCTTTCTAAAGCCTCCTGGGCCCAGCTCCTGCTCTGTTCAACACATCACACAGCCTGTGAAGTTCTCCAGAGCCTCTGAGACTGTCAGCCTCACTCCCTCTCCCTCCCGCCCTCCCTCCCCCCTTCCTGTTCTTGCTTACCCTGATTTTCTTTCACTCTCACTTTTTTTTCCCCCCTGGCTCTGTCCCACTCCCAGGGCTGGAGACAGACATGAGCTTTGCTGGAATCTTCCAGCTTTTAACGAGCTATCCCAGTTGGTTATCTTCATAATCGGGGCTTGCTCGTGCCACATAAACGCCTAATATGTGGTTTTACTGAGAAAAAAACATGTTTATATCTTTGCAAAGACTATGAAAAAAAATGGCAATGTGTCAGTCAGCTTTCTGACCCTGTAACAGATAGCTGAAATGACAAACTTACACAGGAACAAGGTTCATTTTGGCTTACAGTTTTGGAGGTACAACTCTAGGACTCATTGGTCTTATTGCTTTGAGCCTGGGATGAGCTACAGTGAATCACTCCAGAAGCATGTGGCAGAGGAAACCTATTCACTTCATGGCTGGAAAGCAATGCAGAGAAAGACGAGGGAACCACCATCGGACAGTCTCCCTTGAGGGCACATCACCAAAGACCTCTCACTACCTCCCAATAGAGCTGCCTTTGGGAATGAGCCTCTAAACACACAGAGCTTTGAGGATTCTTAAGAGTCTCCCCATAGCACCGTGTTATAATAAAGTACGGAGAGTAGGTGGCTTCAACATATCTCAGGTTTTTAAAAGTTCAGAGAGCAGCTTTGTACACTGCAATGCCAGAGGCACTCTCTGGTCTTCTATCCCTCCCCCACCCCCACACTTAACCTCTTCCTTCTTCTAATAGCTCCATCAATGCTGACACCCAATGCTCCTCACATCCTGCAGACCCTTGCTTTCATCTTTACTTCAATGTTTACATGGAGTGATTTGAGCTCCCAGCTTCTATAATGGCAGAATCTAGGCCCCTCCTGCTCACAGGGATCATCTTTCTTTATACACTGGTAAAGAATGAGTGCTTGTTTTCTGTCTCTGCCTGCAGTTCACTTTGTGAAGTCTCTTCTCCAGGACAGGCATATCCTTCTGTTTAAAAATCAAATATATATGTATATATAATATTTTTAATATCAGCCTAAGACTGCGCGTAGTGGCCTCATCACACAAAAAAATTAGTACTTTTGGACAGAGGGCAGGTTCCTTGTGAGTGCTCCTTGCAGTGCAGGGTACATCCTGATTTCAGAGATCTTAAAATTCAGCAGGATTTTGTCTTATAATCAAGGAAAAAGAAAACTTTATTTGACTAGAATCTGGAGGAGAAAATCAGACATGATCTTACCTGGCTAACAATGCAGAAAGAGACCTAGTTCCTGGATTTGTGAATTAGCAGTGGACCATTTTTCTAAAATCTTTTGATTAGAACCATAAAAGCATTCTGAACTTTGGAGAAAGAAACATTTCCTTAGCCTGCTGTAAATCACCATACAGAAGGTAACTCTCAATATTTCAAAAGCAGAATTTTTGTTTCATGAAGTTTGGAGGTGGGATGGGGTTTGTGTCCAAACTTTCCAAATACTGTTAGTGCCCTCCATACATTCTACAATTGTTGGTCTATAATCAGTCTGATATCTCCTTATATGAGCCCAAATCCCATCATGAAGGCAACATTTTCATGATCTCAGAACCTTGTCAAGCCCTGCCTCCAAATACTGCCATTTGGGGCTGGGGATAGTGTTTCAGCACACACATTGCAAGAGAAAGATTCTGCTCATGGAGCCAATGCTGATCTGTGTGATTGCACCACTGCCTTGGTTTCCATCATCCCTGCGATTCCTAAGATAACAACCATGGTGTATCTCCTCCCTGTCACCCTGAGTTGTTCCTCTGTACCTAACCCAGGGTTGGCATGGAGTATGTGTTTCCTCCCTCTGTGCTGGAGGAGGCCAGGGGTGGGGTGGGGTGGGGGTGGGAGACAGAGGTAACAGCTATTCTTAGGGCACTGATTGTCAGAGGGAGCAGCTAGTACAAGCCAGTGGGAAGGGACCATACTAAAGAAATCTTTAAAACGACAAACATTGGGCATTAAAAACAAACAAACAAACAGAAAACCAGAATGAACAAAAGCAACCAAATTTGCTAGGGTGGTTTTGGGAAAACCAAGCTTCTTACTCTAGGTCCTCAGTTGTCTGGTGCAGGACTTGTCCTTCCCAGAGCACCCAGCAAGAGCCTGGAGCAGTATTGCTCTCATTCCTACCTAGAGACTTCAAGTGTTATGACAAATTATAGTAATTTACCATATTATCTTATGAAGACAGATTTCCTTCTTGACTAGCAAAGATATTCAAGCGCAAAACAGGGAGTCTGTTCACTGTGACAATGAGGTGAACTGCAGAAGGAAAACTTGGGATGATTGAATTTGAGAATCCTATAGAGATTCACGGCCTCGCTCAGGTACAGCCTGACTCCTTTGCCCTAGAATAACCGTCCACCTCCCCACAGGTAACTCACTGGCACAATCCTTATTTCTTCGCTTACTTCCCCACGGCCAGCTCGTACCCAGCCATGCTTGCAGACATGCTGTGCGGGGCTATCGGCTGCATTGGCTTCACCTGGGTGAGTATCTCCAAAAACCTGTGGTGGGGTCTGTTTTTGCATGGGGTGACAATCCCTTTGCACACAGGACAGAAACAGGTGTTTCTGTTACCTGTAGGTAGCAGGGCCATTTTGCAGAAAGTAGAGTCTGGCCCCCAGGGAGGGAATTTCTAAGGGAAGAGAAATCCTGACTTGAAAGTGGGAGTGGGGAAGAAAGGAATGGGGGAGGAAAAGAGAAGGGGGTGAATGTGAGGGAAAAGGAAGGGAGAGAAGAGAGGGAGGGAAGGGGAGAGAAGGGGAGAGAAGGGGAAGGAAGGTAAGTAAATGGGAAGGGATCGAAGACAGAGATGAGAAGAGAAGAGAAGAGAAGAGAAGAGAAGAGAAGAGAAGAGAAGAGAAGAGAAGAGAAGAGAAGGGCTGGAGAGGTGGCTCAGAGGTTAAGAGCATTGGCTGTTCTTCCAAAGGTCCTGAGTTCAATTCCCAGCAACCACATGGTGGCTCACAGCCATCTACATTGAGATCTGCTGCCCGGACATATATGTAGAGCAAATACTGTATACATAATAAATAAATAAATAAATAAATGTTTGACAAAAAAAAAAAAAAAAAAAAGAAGAGAAGAGAAGAGAAGGGAAAAGGATTCTGTATAGGGCTGCTTTTTGTGCGCATTTGGTTTGAGTCAAAATCCCAGTCCAAGGCCGGGAAGTTTCTGTAATCCAAGGCTGGATCCTGCATTCACCCAAGACCAGAAGATTGCTAGGCACTGAAGTTTGAGCATGCTACCAGCCCTGTCTCATCCATCTGCGCACCCACCCCCCCCCCACACACACACACCAGGCTACTGCCCAGTCTATCTGATGGGCAAGTATGCAGAGCAAAATTGCTGAAAATAGGTTGTCCCTGTGTGAGGTCTCTTTCTACATGGAGTAAAGACTTAAAAAGTTCCCTACTCTGAAGGCATTTGGCCTAGGTCTCCCTGCTTTATGTGTCCCAGCTGTATGCTTCAGGAGAGACTTAAGGCAGGTGTCATTGACTCTCATGTTTGGGCATGCTCATACAATGAAGTTTCCCAAAGCCTAGAACTGCCTTTGACTCTCTAGAGTCAAAGTTTGCCTCCCTTTTCTGTGTCTTGGAACCCAATGATATTGACTAGTGTTGAGGACACGAGATACAGAAAAGGAAACAGCTTATGAATTCTCAGCATTCAGCAGAGGCCAGCTGATCTGGTTGCTTCACCACATGGCACATGGAATCCTCAACTTCTAGGCAAGTGGGAGTCACAGCTCACGGGGAGTTGAGGCAGCCTTCCTTCTGAACTGTTGTCATTGCTCTTCTCTCAGGCACTTAGGATCTTCTCTTGGGAACAGATCTGGCTTAGGCTGAGCATACCCTTCCCTGGTAGTAATGGCAGGCTTCATTGGTATAGTTCTGCTGCTCCAAAAGCCACTGATTTTCTGTCTGAGACCCAGCATCAACCTCTGATTTACCTGTTTTTCTAGAAAGATCTTGAGTGAGGAAATGCCTGCCTCCTGACTCAGGGGTTGTGTTGCTTGATACCTGTGGTTCATAACATTGAATTCTGGCTTCTATGCCTTGGGATTATGATTAGCCTGGCTGCAGTAGAGCCCACCAGGATGGGTTGACGATGTGACCACAAGGGAGAAAGTCCTCAGTTCCTCTTCTCATCAATGTTTTATAATGCCAGAATGCACAAGAGCACCTGGTCACAATATTGTGCCCCTTAGGTAGAGACACAAATGAAAGTGGTGGCTCAAGTCATCTTTGCCTGGACCCAAGAGTACCCAGCCACCTTCTGCGTATAATGAGAGGAGAGAGGCCAGATGTCAAGTCACTGGGGAATTAAAAGATTACATAACATGAATGGCTTGTCTGGTGGTGCCTAGCAGGAGAAAGTAGCTAATGCCCATGTCCTTGACTTCTCCCTGCATTCTGAAATTCACTGGTTGCCATAGAGGAAGAGCTACCAGTAGTCCTTTCTATATTGTTCTGTTATACGATTAAACACACAGTGCACAAGCAGGCAGGCGTGATGGAGTAAGGGTCATAAAGTCATTGGTGCCATTCTCCTTGCACCAATCTAGATGAAAGAAGCTATGTCTGTGACTGAGTTCAGGCATTTGAGGCCTGTCTGAGATTGAGAGATTTTAATCTGAGATTTAGCCAGAGTTGACCCCAAATTTCTCAGCACCTGGGCCCTTGCTTCAGCGTTAACTCCTAGAGAATCATGGCAGTGTGTGAGGGGCTGGGGAGGTTGATATATCCAGGGACTGTTCTTAGCTTGCACCCTGTGACCTGTTATGGAGAGATGCTGGGGTTGGTGAGGAAAGTCAAAAGGGGCCCATAGAGATCTACCCTCCATGGATCCCTGTGTCATATCTGGAAGGAGCTGAGGAAGAACAGAGAAATGTCCTAGTAAGCTCTGTCAATGCTGCCAGGCCCAGGCCCTGCTTCCATCCCTCCTGGCAGAGCTAAGTCCTGAGGCTCCTTGGGATCTCTGGGAAATGAGAAACACAGCTTTGCCTCAATCCATTTTTGGGAGGGGAGGGGAAGACAAAATAGCATAGACTGAATCCTTTATAAACATTAGAAGTCTTCTTGAGGGTGTGAATCACATGCTACTGGCATCTGGCAGCAGAGCCTGCTGTGTGATGGCAGCAGGGAACATGCAGCAGGCAGCAGGCATGCTCAGAAACAGACACGAATTGGGCTGAATTTCCTCGTTTCTATCTAATCCACACGTTAGATGACCCACTTTCCTTCAGTTCATGACCAAGGAGCTACGCAGGCTGGTCGACCACCTCTAAATACTCTGTCATGGTGGGCTCAGGTTTCAACATATGAATGTGGGACACCACACTGAAGTCACAGCAACCAAGGGATTAATTCCCCATCAAGGGTGGATTCGGGGGACAAAAATATGAACTTTTTGTAAAATTGATCAAATGAAAGTCACCAAAGAAACAGTGCTTTTCTGTGTTACCCTTTTGTGCAGAGGCCAGCTGCCCCGGGGCTTACTCCTTCACTTTCTCCCCCAACCCCCACTGCAGGCTGCAAGCCCAGCGTGCACAGAGCTGGAGACAGTGATGATGGATTGGCTGGGGAAGATGCTGGAGCTGCCAGAGGCCTTTTTGGCTGGAAAAGCTGGCGAGGGGGGAGGAGTGATCCAGGTAAGGTGGGGAAAGCAGGGAAGGCAGTCTCCTGAGAGTGTGGGCTCTGCAAAGGACCACAGCTGCAAACAGAAAACACCGCCTGGCCTGCCCGCTGTGCTTCTTGTTGTGCCCTTAGGTTTCTTCTAAAGAACAGGAATGCTGGGAAACCCTCGTCCTGGAGTTAATGGGATCTGGATTTAAACCCTGGTGCTGCTTCCCACAAGTTGTGGGCAAGGACTCATGTCCATGGGCCCTTCTGGTAGATAGAAGAGTGGCTACCATGTAGGCAAATATTGAGGTATCCGTTGCTGCCCACCAGGCCTAAGCACTTACCAGACATATTTGCTTTGCACAGCACTGAGGATTAGGTACTCTATTTGACAACAAGGAAATCGAGGCAAAGAACAGCTGATAACATACCCTTCGGCTTCTAGCTCAAAGTTATAGATCTTATGTCTGAGTATTCCAGAACCTAAGATCTTGCTGTCACCACAGGATCCCATCTTTACCACAAGTGACAGCTGTGGCCATGCTTCAGCAGCAGTATGTGCTACTTGGCTGTGTGTGCTGTTTGTCTGTGAGCCAACAGCTTACCTAAGGTTTCTGCTATGTCTATGCATACATTTAATTCATTTTCCGTATTCATCTCGAACAACTGTAGAGCTTACATGAGGGTATACAACAGATGCAAATGACAGCCGTGGTAAATTTTCTGTTCCACCAGGATCTTCAGAGAGAACGATTGGAATTTACGTCCTTTTTCTTTTTTTAAGACTGGGTCTGACTATGTAGTCCTGGCCTGGAACTCACTATGTAGAGCAGGCTGGCCTTGAGCTCAGAGATCCACCTGCTTTGCTTCCCAAGTGCTGGGATTAAAAGAATGTGCTACTATGTCCCAGCAAATGTGAGGCTTTAAGAAACATTTTGTAAAACAATGAATTACAGTAACTCATCACCCCTCCTTATGTTTTTTTGTCATGTTAAGTTCATGGCTGTAAAACCAAGAAAGTATTACTAACCTTAGAATAAATAATTTTTTATGTATCTCTATTGTTTTCGAAGACACTCTGAGAACTTGATAAAGCTGTGATGGGCTCCACATATTTTATGGGTGAGGACACTGAGGTGGCAGAAGAATGCCTTTGTGGAAGATCATGTGGCTGGTGTGGCCAAACTAAACTAGGAAGCAAGGCCCTCAATTTCTAGTCCTGAGACTAGTCAATAAGCCCACATGTTTTAACCCTCACTGTCTCTTCTTTTTCTTAAGGGTGCCACACCCAGTTTAGTGGCTTCAAATACATTTCTTATCCTATGGTTCTGTAAGTCTGACCTAGATTTTAATGAGCTAAAATCAAGATGGTCATCTTCGAAGCCCAAGGGGAAAATCCATTTCCCCACCTCCTCAAGTTTTCTAAAACCTTCTGGAATTCCTTGGCCTCCAACTCCCATCTCCATCTCCCAAAGCAGCTGTGTTCCATCCTGCTGACCTTTCTTTCACTGTCACGTTCCGACTGCAGATGTGAAATCGGGTCTCCACTTTTAAGGACCCGTGTGATAGGATTGGGTCCACTCCGATAATCCAAGGTAATCTTTCCAAGTCAAGGTTCTTAATGTAATCACGTTAGCAAAGTTCCTTTTGCCCCTGAAAGGTAAACAGTCTCAGTCTGGGAAAGAGGCCTGGTGGTAGGAGATGCAGTCTATGTTGCATGTGGTCTGCAAAAGAGTCTTGAAAGGACTTTTTCTCACTGTGGGCTCCCAGCCTCTCTGCCTGTAGAGTGTCCAACTCAGCTGGGCTCCAGTGTGCCTGGGAATGTTAATTCTAATGGAATCTGTGGGCAGGCCAGCAGTATCTATGGTTCAAACCTTCTTCACATTCTTTGAATATGTTGCTTTGTTATATCTAAGTCACTTTAAGTAGGGAGCTGATAAAAATGAACTACTAGAGTTAGGTGGGCTGAGACTCTGCTGTAATATCAACTCTTGAGAGGTAGAAGTGTGAGAATCAAGCGTTCATGGTCATCCTCAGTGAATTCACAGCAGCTTGGGCCAAATGAGACCCTATCTAAAATATATATGTGTATATATATTATATATAAATATAATATTTATAATATTATATTACACATATTATTATATATGTGATAAGTAAATATACATATATGCTATACCATGACTGAAGCATAAGTGGATACTGTAAACCAGACTTCTAAAGATGACAGCAGGAATATTCTAGGAAAGTCTCAATATAATTTCACAGTTTTCTTCTTTTCAGAGGTAGTGTGGCACAGCCAAACCTCTTGGCTAATGTTACAAAAAGGCATTGCACATGTGCTGTTCCACCTTGAGAAGGGGCTGCCATACGTGTTCCCAAAGTGCATAGTTGGAGCCCTATCCTTTAGGTGAAACCCTGAAGGTTTTCCTGACTCTGAAATCCTGATTTTCCAGAGATACCCTTGCTGTCCTTGATAAGGACAATTGAGTCAGAATGTCCAGAGAGGAGGCAGCCTGTCAGGGCTGCACAGGCCAGCAGATCTGTCTGCAGAGGCATGGCCTGGAATTATGGTCTGTTTATTTCTGGGCAAGTGTCTCACTTTTCAAGTAGGCCTGACCCTAGAGCAGACTTTTCACTTTCAGTCCACACTCTTTGGTGAGATCTGAGCATTTGGTAAGCCCTGCCATGTCATGCATGGACAACCCAGCATCTTCCTTGGGATGTTTGTTGTGTCCTATGTCAGTCAATGGACCACTTCCACACTTTTCATGTGTTTGAGTTTCCATAGACTCAGTACCTTTTTCATAATTTCTCTCTCTCTCTCTTTGAATAGTTTCTTTTTCTCTTCAGTCATTTCTCCTCTATATTTTCAGTGAATTGTTCATGGTTTTCTGTGTATCACTGTAATTTTCCACATTGCCAATTTACTATCCTCAATGTCAATTTTGATTATACTTTTTTACTTAAAAAAATTTTGTGCCCTCTGTATTTATGGATAATGGGCACTCACTGCAAAATGGGAAAATACAGAAAGGACTTTAGAGTGTAATTCTCTCTAGTCTTATTCCAGTGTCTCTGTATGTGTGGGTTACATAAATAGAGATGATACAATACGTACACATTTGGTGCATAAGGTTTTTTGTTGTATTTTCACTGATTAAATATTTTAATTTGTCATTACTGTTACTATTGTGTATGTACCCGTTGGGTGTATGTGGATATTCATGCCATGACTCACATGGGGAGGCCAAAGGACAATTTTGTGAAGTCACTTTTTTCCTCCCATATTCGTGTGGGTCATCAGGCTTGGAGGGCAACATTTCCTCATACCTAGCCCATCTCACTGGCCCTCAGATATTTTAAACTTTTTTTTAATTTACTTTTTAAGTTAGTAAACAAAGCAATGGGCACTTTCATACACACATGTTATTATACTTAATTTTTACCCACCTCCTCTCCCCAGTGTCCTGCCTTATCCTTGCTGTTCCTCTCTTGTCAAAATACTCTTTAAGAATACTATTATTGTACAGTTTTTTATGATGTACCACAGTTTATGTAAATGGCACCTAAGATACTCATGTAATATTACGTTTTTCAATCTTGTAAGATTTCAGAGGACAGCCATTAGGAGAAAGGGCCAACAGGCTTCCAAAACCATTGGTTTCCTCCACCAGATTCATTAGTGCTGCACCAAGACCAGAACAAAACCACAGAAGACAGCACTTCTGGGTCACTTGAGATAACAGTGAAAACAATTTCACTTTTGAGTCTTTAGTATCCAATGGTGAATCTTCTAGTTTGGTACTTCTCAAGGAATTTTCCAAGTAGCGAAATTCATTGTATGACTACTACAAACACCTGACTGTTCTGGCCTATTGGTTGTGCTTTATATAATTGATTTTCTTTTATTTTCTTTTTTTTTTTTTTTTTTTTTTTCGAGACAGGGTTCTTTGTGTATCCCTGGCTGTCCCGGACTTGCTTTGTAGACCAGGCTGGCCTCGAACTGACAGAGATCCGCCTGCCTCTGCCTCCCGAGTGCTGGGATTAAAGGTGTGCGCCTCCACGCCCGGCTATATAATTGATTTTCATCCTCAAAATACTTATGAGAAGTGATTGCAATAACAACCATAGCTTTCATAGCAAAGAATTTGAGGTTCAGACAGGCCCAGAGGCAGAAACTAATTACAGGCAGTATGTAAAGATGGTGCTGAGTATTATCTCCAGCTGGCCCAGGCTCTTTCCTTGGGATAGTGTCTGGAGGTTTGAATGTTACCATGGGTTAACATCTTTTCAGTAAAGATAATTTCATTTTCAGAAGTCCCAGCCTTAGGTTAGGACTAATTCTGGCTTCTCTCGGCTCAGGCTTCAACAGAGCCCTTGTGAGCTCAACCCACTTAGTTTGGGTTGGTGCAAAGCAGACTTCTTGTGTTTGCTGCAGGGAGCTGGCTGGCCCTTTTCAGCTCATGAGGCTGATCGTCTGTAATTTGTGTGGCCTTAAAGGGCACGGAGCCCAGTGACAGCCGGCAAAGCAGCCTGCCTTATCGATTCCCTCAGAGCCGTAATCACAGCTTAGCATTGGCGCAGCAGTGGGTGTCTGAGCCGAACAGCACACCATCATTGTGAGGCCAGACAAATGAGACCTGGCTGTCCTGGACTTGCTTTGTAAGTCTCTTAATTGGGTTTGAAAGCTCTTGTGGAAGAAAAGCTGCCAATTTCTTACCCTGTGTGAGGTGACATTTGTAAAACCTAGCAGATGAAAGGACCTTTCGGCTCGGGGCATCAGCAGCCCAGAGCATGGTCTCTTCCTAAAGGTCCCTCCCACCTCAGAGCAGCCTCGCCATGGCAACCTTTGTCTGCCAGAAGCAAAGGCATCAGCGAGCAGCACAAAGACCTGGGGGGGGGGGGGGGGGACCGGTTCCAGGTAAAGGAAGTGGCAAGTGTGTGGGCCGAGCTGGATGCAGCTCAGGTCTGTTCTATCCACCCAGGCCAGGTGTGAGCCAGGAAGCATCATGGTCAGTTTGGGCTCTTTCACTGGTCTCTCTCCTTCCCTCAGCAAACCTCCACTTCCAGAAAGGGACAAAGAGCCGAGCCGCTTCCAAACCAGATCTTGCAATGGCATGTTGAGACCCAATGTTCTGAGGATGATTATTCTTTTTACGGTAAACTTAGTTGCTATTTCTTAATTTTGTTGTTGTTGTTGACAAAAGAAAGAATTTTCTCTCAGACCACGGACAGTGTCCAACAAGCCCATAGTCACCTTGGCATGACACTGGCATAGTATGGCTTCTCAGAATCATTAATTACAGAGTCCAGGGCTCTGAAGAGGGGGTGGAATTTTTTTCTATCCACTTTTTTGTTGTTGATGTTTGTTTTGTTTTGTTTTCTTTGAGACAGAGTCTCACTATGTAGCTCTGGCTGTCCTGGAACTCACTAGGTAGATCAGGCCGGCCTCGAACACACAGATATAACCCTGTATCTGCCTCCCGAGTGAAGAGATTAAAGGTGTGCAACACTGTGATCACTATCCACTTTTTAGTAGACAGATCCTTAAAAAATAAAATGTGGCTACGGGGACTGAAATCAGCAAGCCAGGAGGAAAAGATAATGAGATGTAGAGAAGTGCGTTGCGATATGCAGTGTCTGTCTGCCTTCAGAGACTTGATTTCTTGAAATAGCTGCCGGCCTTGTCAGCCAGGAGTCTTTGACGTTCTCTGAGACTATGCAAAGCAAGAGGGAAAGTACAGCCCGAAGGAGATGTGTGAGTCACTCAGATGCTGAGCGAAGACCGTGGTCTGTTTATTTGAACTCAAGCATTACAGCTACAGAAATAGGAATACATGTACCTAGCTTGAACGCCCACCCCATTCCTCAGGGAATAGGAGTTGACTCAAAGGAATGAGTAAAAGCAGTGGACAGGAAAATCAAAGTGGAAGACCATGATTGATGAAGGAGGATAAAATACTAATAAGAGTAACATGAAGTAATAAATAAACATCAAAAATTAATAAGAGGGGCTGGAGAGATGGCTCAGAGGTTAAGAGCACTGGCTGTTCTTCCAAAGGTCCTGAGTTCAATTCCCAGCAACCACATGGTAGCTCACAACCATCTACATTGAGATCTGGTGCCTGGGCATATATGTAGAGCAAATACTGTATACATAATAAATAAATAAATGTTTTAAAACAAAACAAAACAAAAAAAATTAATAAGAGAAGGACTTGCATTTCTACACAATTCACTGTATATTTGTCTGAAAAACTCCTCGATCTTCTAATGGTCTTACTCTAAGAGCCAGCAAAAATCTGAAGGGTTTCTCCTGGGATTCTTCTACCAGGGAAGCTGAGCCCAAAAGCTTGTAGGTACCAAGAAAGACCAAATAGACCTTCTTTTTTTTTTTTTTTTTTTTTTTTTTGGTTTTTTGAGACAGGGTTTCTCTGTGTAGCCCTGGCTGTCCTGGACTCACTTTGTAGACCAGGCTGGCCTCGAACTCACAAAGATCCACCTGGCTCTGCCTCGCGAGTGCTAGGATTAAAGACATGCGCCACCACGCCCGGGTAAGATCTTCATTTTTTAACCATACCTAACTAGTACTGCAAATCTGGGGGATGTTACAGAAGCCCAACTGAAGATGAAAAACTTTAAAAATAGGATTATTTTACAAATTAAAGGGGAAAGCATAGTGGGCACTGAACCTATTTCTCTCACTCAGTTTGAAAGATGAACTGTATGAAATTCTTTTCTACGTTGCTGGAGCAAATGGTTGGGATCCCTTGCACTAGTTCGCTAGGTCTGCCATGACAAAGAAAAGATGGCTGAAATAACACACTCATAGCTACTGGGCCCTGTAGGCTGCAGGCCAAGACCAAGGTGTCAGGCAGGGTTGCTTTTCCTGAGGATTAGTCTTGAGTTGCTCCTTACTGTCGGGTCACTTCTGCCTTCTCATGGTCTCACCTCTGTGTATGCCATGTCTGCTGGAAATTTCTTTCTTTTTTTTTTTTTTTTTTTTGTTTTTCGAGACAGGGTTTTTCTGTGTAACAGCCCTGGCTGTCCTGGACTTGCTTTGTAGACCAGGCTGGCCTCGAACTCACAGAGATCCACCTGCCTCTGCCTCCCAAGTGCTGGGATTAAAGGCGTGCGCCACCACGCCCGGCTCTGCTGGAAAATTCTTATTCTCAGGATACTGGTCAGATGGGATTAGGGTCTATCCTAAAAATAGAATTACTTTTTAAAGGTCCTCTCTGTCTCTCTGTCCCTCCATACTGCTTCCTAACATCTTTGCTTTCTTCCTTCTTTTCCTATGACTATTTTGAGACCTTCTCATACTGTAGCCCTTGGCCTTGAAATCATAATCATCCTCAGGCCTCAGCCTCCTTAGTGCTAAGACAACTTGTATGTATATCATGTACTGTACACCATGCCTGGCTTTAAAGGTCCTATTTCTCTAAATATAGGACATTCTAAGATGTTGGAGTCTAGGGATCCAACACAAGGACTGCAGGGAGCCAGTAAGCACAATTCTGCCTGTTATATTAAGGAGTGGGAGAAACCTTCCAAGCCAACCTCCATGTGTCAAGGAAAATTCCTATGTTATAAGCAAATACAAATTGTTCTGTCCACATGCATAGGAACACAGAGCAGGGATTGGGCAGGTTGCCCTGGATCAGTCTCTTCCTCTGATGGAAGTGGAGACAGTATGTCCCAGACCAGGCCTAAGGAACCCATGAGAGAACACCTGCAGAGTCTTGTATATGCTACGGGATCAAAATGTTAGCTCACTGGGACATAATATGGATAAAGCAATGTCAAACTAATTACAAGAGCTAAACCAGCCCCTGCAGATGTTAGATGCAAAAAAAAAAAAAGAATGAATTTTGCAATTTCTGGCCCAACCTTTAAAGGAAACTATGGACACAAACAATATGTCTTCCAACAGTTTAGACTGGGACTTCTTTGCAACATTTCAAATTTCATTTGGCCTTTTTCTCTTGGATTCAGGGAAGTGCCAGTGAAGCCACCTTGGTGGCCCTACTGGCTGCTCGGACTAAAGTGATTCGCCAGCTGCAGGCAGCCTCCCCAGAGTTGACACAAGCTGCTATCATGGAAAAACTAGTCGCTTACACATCTGATCAGGTGAGTGTGCTGGGGTGGGCACTGACCCAACACCCCACACCCCTATCTCCACCCTAGAGCTGAATCCAAGGAACAGTTAGCATCATGTCAAATCCAAAATCTGTTCCCCAGGGATCTTGAGGGGAGAAACTTCTTATTCTATCATGGGAGCTTGACAGATCTAGTCAGAAATAAAATACACATGCTGAGAGCCCCCACAACTGGCTGGTTACCATTTCTGTTGTGTGGAATTGCACCATGCCCCTGTGGCCTTCTTTTAAAGCTCCACTGTGGAAACACTGGAAGTAAGGCTCTAACTTGATGCCAAATCCCAGCTTTGTAAATCATATACATTCTCAAAGTCTATTTTTTTTTTTAATTTCCAGAAGGGATAAAAGCACCGTGCTTGCTGTGACCACTCAGTCGACTTGTGGCTTGAGATGACTGACTTGGAGTTCATTATAATGCTCATAAAACTATACAGATAGAAGCAAATAGAAACTTAGTAGTTTTTGTTTTGTTTTCCAAGACAGGGTTTCTCTGTGTATCCTTGGTTGTCCTGGACTCACTTTGTAGAACAGGCTGGCCTCGAACTCATAGAGATCCGCCTGCCTCTACCTCTGGAGTGTTGGGATTAAAGGGGTGCACCACTACACCCGGCAGAAACTTAGTAGTTTTAGCTCACTTATTTTATTATATATGTATATTAATATATATTACAGTTTGGGGGGGGTGGGAATTTTTTGAAATAGAGTTCTTTGTGTAGTCCTGGCTGTCCTGGAACTCTGTAGACCAGGCTGACCTCAAACTCAGAGATCTGCCTGCCAAGTGCTGGGATTAAAGGTGTGCTTGCACCTCTGCTGCCACCACCACCACAACCCAGCATATTCTTTTATTATACAGCCCTGTTTGACACTTTTTATGCACATGTTGTTATATATTTAAATCTGCGTGTATTTAAAATCACACAAATGAATGAAAAAGCTTAATCAATGTAGAGCCAATACTTCTCTCTGATCGTATTTTGATTCATTAGACTGGGAAGCAAGATTCTAGGATAGAAACAAGTCCAGGGAAGAGACACTTTCATAAAGGAGGAGGAGAAGAAATCAACACTGCCACCTTCCACCTTCATGGGGCATCAAGAGCCTAGATCAAGTAATCTGCAGAACTAGAGCCTCAGATGCCATGGGAACAGACCTTCATGGACTCAGCTCTACTCTTTCTTGTCACAGGCACACTGCTCTGTAGAAAGAGCTGGATTAATTGGTGGAATAAAATTAAAAGCAATCCCTTCAGATGACAACTTTTCCATGAGAGCTGAGGCCCTTCAGGAGGCCCTGGAGCAAGACAAGGCAGCTGGTCTGATTCCATTCTTTGTAAGTTCATCGCTTGATGGAGATGGCATTGTGGGGCAGTGTTTGGGCCTGGGGTAGTGTTTGAAGTGCGCACGCGCGCGCACACGTCTGAGGAGAGGCAGTCACTGTCTTCACTTGTTGCAGTGACTTGAATGAGAAATGTCCCCCAGAGTGCTAGGCATTTGAACACTTGGTCCCCATTTGGTAGCACTATTTGTGAGCTTTAGGTGGTACAGCCTTTCACTAGGAGTGATCTTTGAGGAAAAAAAAAAAAAAGTCTTGCACTATTTTCAGTTCATTCTTTCTGCCTCTCTCATGAGGCTCAAGATGTGAATTTTTACCTTCCTGCCACTGCTGCCATGCCTGTCACCTGGTGTCATACTGTCCCTGGCATTCTGAGCACTAACCTTCTGCAACAGTAAGTTCAGATACACTCTTCCTTCTCTGCCTTGCTCATGGTGTTCTATCATAGCAACAGAAACGTGACTAAGATGCATGGATACTCACAGGTAAGCTCATCACACGCCCGAGGATGCCTCAGAGCTTAGAGTCACCCAGACAGCCCCGGTGAAAATCAGTAGGTCACAAGACAAAACAAAATGATGGGAAAGAGATTCCTGAAGAGCAAGAGGAAATGTCAAGGGTAGGAAGGAGATAGGAGGGAATGGCATGTGAGAGTAACCAGAATGCATCATATTCGTGCAAGAAATTGCCAAAGAATAAAATTCATAAATTATATTTTAAAAATAATAATTATAGGATTTGCTGCCTGGGTTTGTGGCTCTCAGCAGATACTAAGAAGGTTCATCTGTGGGAGGCTTGTGAGCAAGCAGTGAATTTGCCCTCCAAGGTAAAATATCTACCCAGCCAAATGGCAGGCTGGCTCCTTTGTGTCTAGATGTGCATTCTAGTCGGGGATGCACCTGGAATCTGGAAATTGTCATGTTTCTGACATAGCCATAGTGGTATGTTCTGCCTGGGACTAATATGTCATGTTTGAAGCAATCAGAATGTCATGACTGTGGCTCTGTGGGTATTCTATCTGGCTACATAGTGTTACCAGGGGAGCTGTAGGAATGCTGACTCCAGGCCCTTTTCCTGGATAATTTTGGAAGCAGGACCAAATATGCATGGGTAGAACCAGGCATATTTTTTTTTTTTTTGGTTTTTCGAGACAGGGTTTCTCTGAATATCTCTGGCTGTCCTGGACTCGCTTTGTAGACCAGGCTGGCCTCGAACTCACAAAGATCCGCCTGCCTCTGCCTCCCAAGTGCTGGGATTAAAGGCGTGCGCCACCACCGCCCGGCTAACCAGGCATATTTAATAGCAATATTCTAGTATGCGTCTGGGTTTGAGAAAGATGTTCAGAAGAATCTAGTTTTTCCTTTTTATTTTTCAGTGCTGGGGTTGGAACCCAAGGTTTATAGTAGTAGCCTTAATCCTTTGTGTAGGATGCCTGCATCTAGTCCCTTCTATTATTATTATTAGTTTTAGTAAACTTATGGAATAGTAGCTTTCTGTATGGCTTTTTAGAACACCCTAAGTGTCTAAAGTTATTCCTTTCTC
>CAJQZJ010001041.1:540632-579101 GCA_907164525.1 Lophiomys imhausi
AGGTACATACACAAATCTAAAGATTGCTGCTAGGATCCACACATGGGAGGTAGAACATGGTATTAGTCTTTCTGGGTTTGTTTTACTTGTCTGCAAATTTTGTTTTTCTTTAAAGTGGAATAAAATTCTAATGTGTGGGGCTGGAGAGATGGCTCAGCGGTTAAGAGCACTGGCTGCTCTTCCAGAGGTCATGAGTTCAATTCCCAGCAACCACATGGTGGCTCACAATCATCCATAATGAAATCTGGTGCCCTCTTCTGGCCTGCAGATATACCTGCAGACAGAACACTGTATACATAATAAATAAATCTTTAAAAAAAAAATTCTAATGTGTGTATAAACCACATCTTCGTTATTCATTTGTCAGCTGACAAATGGCTGATTCTATTTCCTAGCTATTGTGAATAGCACAGCAATGAACATGGATGAGCAGTTATCTCTGAGTAGGACACAGATGTATCCCCTGGAATGATATAGCTAGGACACAGGGTAATTCTACTTCTCACTTTTTGAGGAAACTTCATACGATTTCCATGGTGGCTGCACCAGTTTGTACTCGAAACAACAGTGTCCGTTTTCCCCCATTCTCAAAAACATTTATTATCATTTGTTTCCTTGATCTTGACCATTGTGACTGGGTAAGTTGAAATACCAAAGTAGTTTTAATATGCATGTCCCTGATGGCAAAGGACATTTCTTAGGCATTTGTATTTCTTCATTTGAGAATTCTCTGTTTAGTGTTTAGGCCATTTTTAATAGGGTTGTTTGTTTTCTTGATGTTTAGGTTTTTTAGTCCCTTGTATATTCTAGACCCCTATCATCTGTCAGATACACAGCTGCTAAAGATTTTTTTTTTCTCATTCTCTATGCTCTCCCTTCACTCAGTTTCCATCGCAGCATGGAATCTTTTTAATTTCATGCTCTCCAGCTTGTTGATTGTTGGCCTTGTTTCCTGTACAGCTGGGATCCTATAGAGAGGTCCATACCTGAATCTATATTGTGAACTGTGCCTCTTATTGTCCCCTCTAAATATTTTGGGTACAGCATTGAGCTCTTTGGTGCATTTAGAATTGATCTTTTTGTAGGGTATAAAATAAGGGTCAAATTTCTGGGTGAGATGGTACCTACAGCCACCTGATTTTTGGCAAGATTATAAAGACAAAACCCACCCTGGAGAAAAGACAGAATCTTCAACAAATTGAGTTGGAAAAACTGGAAGTCTCACTTCTTGATAAAGGATGGCTTGCTGTTAAGAAATGCTCTCTTTCTCTCTAGCTCTATATGCTTACCTGGGAGCACCCGAGGTAAGGAGCTTGTGACTGTTGCTCTTTTTAAAATGTGTTTTTAAACCCACTATAACATTGATACCCAATTTCTCAAATTACACCCAAATTAATTACTGATGGTTTTAAATGTTATCTACCATTTTGGTATTTATTTTGTGTTTGGCTCACTTCTTATAATTCCTTTCCTATAGTTTCTTTCTTTTTTTGTTGTCGTTTTGTTTTATTTTTTAATTTTTATTTTTCGAGATAGGGTTTCTGTATGTATCCCTAGCTGTCCTGGATTCACTCTGTAGACCAGGCTATCCTTGAACTCATAGAGATCCACCTGCCTCTGCCTCCTGGGTACTGGGGTTAAAGGTATGGGCCACCACACCAGGAAATTACAGAGAGCTGTGAACTGCTATGTGGGTGCTGGGACTTAAACCTTGGTCCTTTGAAAAAGTAGCCAGTGCTCTTAAACACTGAGCCATCTCTCCAGTCCTTTTTTTTCTTATTATTTTTATATTTTTCCATTCTATTCATTTTTATGAAGTTATAGTTAGTTATATATTCTTTTGTCATATCTCCCCATCCCTTTTTGTGTGATTATTACTATGTATTTAAATCTACATGTATTTAAACTCTACTAGACATTGTAATTTTACAAGAGCAACATAAGTTTATATAAAGCTGCCACATCTGTCTCATTAATATTCATTTACTTTATATTTTTTTTCTACTTTATATTTCTTATTTTCTTCAGTGTGAAAAACATTTAGAATTTATTTTATTAAATCGACTGTGTGGTCTGCTTTCATGTGTCTTCAGGAAGACATCTTTATTTTCCACTTATTTTTGAAAGATAATTTTGGGGACAAAAACAACATAAGGACAGAAGGGTGTGTTTGTTTTTGTATGTTTTTTAAGATATTCATTTTATTTTGCATTTTACCTGGATGTACTCTGTGCATCATTTGTGTATTGTCCCTGGAGGCCAAGGGCATCTGTGACATACAGTTGTGAGCCTCCATGTGGGTGCTGGCAACCAAATACCAGTCCTCTGGGAGAAAGCCAATACTCTTAACGATGCAGCCATCTCTCAAGTCCCTTGTTTTGTATTTGAGCTCACAGTTCAAGTGCGCCGCATCAAGAACCACCACCAATGTATGTATACTCACGTTCGGATTGCTTCCTCCACTTTTGACTGTCCAGTTGTCCCTTCGAGGGGAATGGCCCTGGTTACAATTAAGATGGCTCCTTCCCACACCAGTGAGCACAGTCAGGATAATCCCCAACAAGCATTCCCAGAAGCCTGTCGCCCAGATGATTCTAGATCCGGCCAAGCTAAGGATCATACTATCACAGCTGAGCACGAAATGCTAAGGAGGAAGCATTTACCTGTTCGCTGTCTTTCCTCCGTGATGTCTCCTGAGATGCCAGTTGTCGGTGTTATTGTTGCTTGCATTGAGCTAATAGGGAAAAGGACATTCCTCTTCCCAGTGGCTTATAGTATTTGTTTTCCCTTTTTATTTTTAGGCTGTTTTTACCACGACATAGAGAGAATTGTTTTTCATACTTACTCTATTTCCTTCTTATGGAAATAAGGTGAATTCTAATATCAATTTTGGGAAATAGTTATTGTCCTCTCATGGTTCATATCTTCATTTCCTCTCTCCTTTCATTCTGGGCCTTGATCACACATACTAAATCTTCCCACTGAATGGCAGGTGTCTTGTATACTCACTGCCATGCTTTTCCATCTTAAAAAAAAATCTATGCCTCAGTTTGACCTATTTATATTTCTCCAATGCTCTCTTTAGCTTGCCTAGTTAATTAAGGAAAACTGTCATTTTAAGTATAAATATTGAAATTTTTAACTTTTCATTTTGAAGTAATTGGGGGTTCATTAAAAATTCCGGGGGCTGGAGAGCTGGCTCATTGATTAAGAATATGTACTGCTCTTGTAGGAGACACAAGTTTGGTTCCCAACACTTATATCAGGTGGTTCATAGCTGCCTGTATCCAGCTACAGAAAAATTAAATGGTTCTGGTCTCTGTAAGCACCTGTGTTCATATGCATATATACCCATATGCAGACAAAAGTGTGTAATTTAAAATAATAAAAGAAAACCTGCTTTCAATTACAAAATTAAAACAAAGGGACCCCATCGATTTCACCCCCAAGTATGACAGCTAATACAATTGCAGTATAATATTAGAATCAGGAAATTGGCATTGGCTTGCAATGCTTGTATGGTTCTATCTGTATAGTTATAGAATCCTTTAACTTCTTTCTTAGTTATAGTACTGAAAGGATCTATTTCCTGTGATCCCTCTCTTTACTCTTATCTTCTTGTCTCCAATTATCCTCACATCTGTTTTCTGTTCTAAGTTTGGGTAATATTGAGGATGTTATACAAATGGAATCATAGAGCATGTGAAAAGCTGAGATTAGCATCTTTTCACTCAATGTCCTGGGTCTGCGATCCATCCAGGTGTTATCCTTGTCCCTTTTTGCAGCTGGATCACAGACGGTACCAAACTGTGTAGCTCATGACATGTTTGTCCTTCACCTACTAAGGAATACTTTGGTTCCTCCCATTTTCCACCTACTGCAAATAAAGCACCTGTGAACATTAATGAATAGATATTTGGGTAAAGAAATATTTCCATTTCTTTGTGAGGAATTTTGAAAGAAATTAATAAAATATTTTCTAGACTGTCTTGTCAGTCCACTATTTAGCTTGAAAATTTCAGGGTTTTTTGTTTTTGTTTGTTTTGATTTTTGCTTCCTGAAAGCATTTGGTGTTGTCATTGTGTATTTATTTTAGATCTATGGAATGTAATAAAATCTTCTAAGGACATAATAATCATTTCTCCGGTGACTAACAGTGTTAAATATCTTTTCATGTGGATATTCACCATCCATCCATTTTTAGTAAAATGTGAAATAATTTCTTTTGTCCATGTTCTAAATGATTGATGGATTATTAAAGATTTATTTTTAAGAGAGTTTGTGTGTGTATGTGTGTGTGTGTCTGTGTATGTGTGTGGTAGGGGTATGTACAGGAACCCTCAGAGTCTAGAAATAGGTACTAGATTTCTCTGGGGCTAAGTTAGTTACAGGTGATTGTGAGCTGCCCCATAACGGGTACTAGGAACTGAAATTGGATCCTCTGCAAAAACAATACGTGCTCTTAGCCACTGAGCACTTGAAGTGATATTTAACTTCTTTCCCTTTTAAATATAATGTTCTTGTGAATTCCCTGAGAATTTTATATAATACATTTTGAAAATATTCACCCCCAATTTCTCTCCCTAATTTTTTTCAAATCTACCCACACTGCTCTTCCCACTCCCAAACCTATGTCCTTTCCTCCCCCCACCCCTTTTTAAAAATAACCCAGAGTCTACTTTGTGCTGCCGAGATACTCATGGGTATGAGACCATCCACTGGAGCACAATTGACATACCAGGGGCCACACCCTTAAGGAAAACTGACTCTCCCTCCTCCAGAAGCTGGCAATGTAAATCCTGGGTTGATTTTTTTTTTTTTTTTTAAGTGACAGATTGATTTTGTTAGAGCCATTTTAGGTTGCCACTGTCACGGAATACCTAACAGAAATAATTCAAGGAGGAAGGAATTATGCTGGCCCCTGGTTTTGGTAACACAGCCTATCAGATGGCAGCAGAGACTTGCTTGGAGGGTATTTGGAATGTGAGGCAGCTGTTTAATCACATCAGCAGTCAAAATGCAAAGAGCTCAGGCTAGAAGGGAGCTGGCCAACAACCCATAAGGCCTGCCCCACAATGACCCACTTCCCCTCACTGGGCCCCATGTCCTAAATGTTCTACAACATTCAACATTCTAAAACTGTGCTGCCATCTGTGCAAGTGTTGAAACATGGAAGCCTGTGAGGGACATTCCACATTCAAGCAGTGACACAGGTTCACAAAGAAAAAATAGAACAGAAAGTTTCCATGCTGACTTACATGTTTTCCAAGTGCCTTCTCTCACAGTCTGTAGCTTGTTATAGTCTCCGAATTTGTGTTTTCTGGTTTTGATGAGACAGATATCTAATTTCAATGAAATACAATTTATCTGTTCCTTCCACGGATCAGACCTTTGATATTATACATGAAAGTTTATTAGCCAACCAAGTGAGAGGTACCTTCTCCCCCTAGCCACCCCCCACCAATAGTGTTAAATACTGTTAAAAACAAAACAAAACAATCCCCACAAAACAACACTGTTAGTGTTAATGACAAAGTCTGTGCACAAAGTCTTTGTGATGTTCATTTTCTCATAAATAATCAAACACGCAGAAGAACGGCAGAATTTGAGTCACTGATTAACAGCATTAGACTCTGCCTTGCTGCTATAGTTGCAACAGAACTGTCAGTCAAATAGTTAGCTACCCTTGTGCCAGCACCAGCCATTGAGAACAGTTCCCAGATACCATGAGAAAACTACAAGACAGCTCTGGTTGATTGCCTCAACTACTGAAGGTATAGCTTCAGCCAGGGCTTTTTGGACTCGTTCATGCCAGTCTTTTTGCTTTCACAAACTTCCATGAGCTCTATATAACCCTGCAACCATTTCCACACAAGCCAAAAGGAAGCCTCGCCCATGTTGGCCTAGCAAAGAAATGGCTATGCCTGGTGGTAAAGAGGCAAGGCTGCGATTGATTCAAATAGAAGTCTCAATGGTGTCATTGGTGCTAAAAGGCAAGGCTGTATTGGTCCAAAACAAGTGGCAGTTTCTGCCTAGAAGCCTCTTCTCAGGCTCCATTTTCAGGTTTCCCAGGCTCACTACGTGCACTGGCTTAGATGTACTCTACTGCGTTGCCTTCCCTGGTATTACAACACTAGGCCTAACAAAAGGATTTTCTCCAGTGGTCTTTCCTTTTAGTAGCGAGGCTGAGCAACAGAAAGAGCAGAGCAGCAGTGACGGCAAAGGCAAAGGAGTGGCAGTGGCGGTGACAGCTGAGCAGTTGGCAGGCTGGGCTGTGAAAGAGGCAAGGCAGCTGCTCGACAGCTGAAGAGTAAGTGGATGAACCGTCTGAGCGTAGCTAGGATGGGATGAAGAAGGGCTGAAGAAGAGAGGCATTGAGAGAAGGTGGACATCTGAGACTAAAGAAGGATAAGAAACCATAAGGTGTCAGAAAAGAAAAACTGCGGGCCATGGTTGCCAACCTGCCAGAAAAATACCAGAGAACTGTCCGCTTTTTAGGACCAAGGGTCTCAGATGCCCCAGGGCTAGCATGAAACACTGGCCAGAGTGTGGGGTTCAGGAATCCCAACTTCCTTGACCTCCACAAGATCTGCAATACTGGTTGCTGTCAAGAGTTGAGAAATCCTTATACTTCTGCTGCCCACAACTTCAACCCTAATTACAACCAAGGGCTGAAAAATCCCAGCTTTCTAGGCTTACACAAGAGTTGCAGCATGTACAGGGCTTAGTGTCCCAATATTCGTGGCATGCATGAAGATTGTAACCCTAGAAGGTACCACCTGCTGTTGCTTCCACCTGCTTACCGCCATCACTCACTGCTGCAAAACACCAAGGGAAACAAAAGCGCCCAGTACTTGAAGGTTGTCTCCTTGGCTACACACTATTTCTGTGTAAACAGAACAAAAGGACTCCAGCCAACTGATTCAACACCATGACCAGATAGATTTTCTTCAGTGTTACATTCTAGGTGCTTTGTAGTTTTCTATTTTATACTTAAATCTTTTATCTATTTTCAGCTGATTTTTTTGAAAGGGGTAAAATGTGTCTAGAGACCTTTGAGGGTGTGCACGTGTGTGTATGTGTTCTGATGGGCCATTGTCCAGAGCTGTCTTTCGAAAGACTACCCTTCCTCCACTAAACAACCATTCCTTCTTTGTCAAAGCTTGGCTTACACGTGTAGACCTATTTCTGATCCACTGGCCTGGCTTTTTCTTTCTTTTTCTAAGACCACACTGTCTTGGATATTGCAGGTTTATAGTAAGTTTGCTAAGTTTAAAATCAACTCTGTTTCCTTTTGGAGTTCTTTGACTCTTGATTATAAACTTTAGATTCAGTTGTTAATATCTACCACGAGACTCGTGGCTATTATCAAGTTGAGGAAATTTTGCATGATCCTGGTTTGCTAAGAGGTAGCTTTGCTTCAGGTCATATATAGTAATATGATTTCTTTTCTTTAGGCAGATGATATTTATTTGTTTTCGAACATTCAACCAATCTTCACTTCTGAAGTAAAGCACACTTTGTTGTAGTATATAATTCTTTTCTCACTGTTCGATTCATTTTGCTAATATTTTAGTAAATATTCTTACATTTATATTTATAATGGATACTTGATTATCACACCCTTTGCTGAAGTTCCTGTCTAGTTTGGGTATTATGCTAATGTTAGTATCATACTAACAAAGATGTATTTCATCTTTCTTTCTGAAATGTTCAATGGAACAACTGAGGAGCCCAGTTGGGCATGATGCTTTCTGATCTTGAAAGCTTCAGACTACTGACATAATTTTAATAGACACAGATTTACTGAGATGTAATATTTATGTTGAATCTTCCCCCAAAATCTATGCATTTCATTTGAGTCTTTAAATTTGTTGACACCGAAGCCATGATATTTTTGATTATCCCTTTTTAACTTCTACTTTTCAGAGTCCATATTATTTTTTATTATCCTTTCAATGCCAGTGAGATCAGCGGTGATGGTTCTAGTTTCAATTCTGATGTTAATAATTTATGTCTTTGCTAGTCTGGATAGAGGCCTATCATATTTGTTGATCTTTTAAAAATATTTTTATTTATTTATTATGTATATAATGTTCTGTCTGCATGTGTGCCTACAGGCCAGAAGAGGCACCAGACCTCATTATGGATGGTTGTGAGCTACCATGTGGTTGTTGTTAACCTCTGAGCCATCTTTCCAGCCCCCTATTGATCTTTTCAAGGAGTCAACTTTTTACTATTCTCCATTTCACTGATTTATTGATATTTCTTTTTATTTTCTTATGTTCACTTTGCTCTTAATTTTCTTTTTGCTAGTTTTCTAAGGTGATCACTTAGGTTATAGATTAGACTTGCCTTCTATTCTAGTTTATGCATTCAATGCTATAAATCTCTCTCTAAGCATTTTCACTATACTGATAAATTATCTTGAGATGTAGTGTCATTTTCTATGAGCTGAAGTACTTTTTAGTATTCCTTGGAAATTTCCCTTTGACATTTAGAAATGTGTTTTATGATTATTCAGAGTTTGGGGTATAATCTAGCTATCTTTTAGTTACTGATTTCTAGTTAAATTCCACTGTAATTTAAGAACATACCTTGTATAATGTCTATTCTTTCAAATTTATTGAGCCTAGAATGTTGGTTGTGTTAGTGAATTTTCCATGTAAACATGCAAAGAAGATACATTCCATGATCATTATGTGAAGTATTTTACAAATTTTATTAGATCCAATGATTAATGGTACTTCTCAATTCAAGAATGTCTTTATCAAATTTCTGTCTCTTGGATCTATCCATTCCTGGTAGAAGAGTGTTAAGAGTTTTTAACTGTGAGAGTTAGCTCAACTGTTTCATTCTACAAGCTTATCAACTTTTAATCTGTGTATTTTGATGAGAGATACATATCAATAAGGACTGCTCTTTTCTTGGAAAACTGACCCCTCAGCATTATGAAGTTATTTCTTGTTGCTATGTTGTCCCCGCTCTACCCTCTGTGAATTTTCAAAAATTTTTGATTTTTGTAAAATACATTATTCACTTTCAAATGTGTAATTCAGTGCTATTTAATACAATGACCTAAAGTTTCTGCTGTATGTCACTTCCACACCGTCATAAGTTTGAAAAGTCTGAAGTTGCACCACTGTACACCAGGGACCATCTGGGTGTATGTTATGAAATATGAGCTTTCAGAATAATCATTGCTATTGTTTACAGGCTAATATTACAATTTTTCTTTGCAACTCTGTGGATGTACATATAACTTACTAAACTAATGTATGCTCAAATGATTAGTTTATATGAAATTATTATATTTGTCAATGCACATAAAAAAAAACCCCACAGTGGTTTTTCAAGACAGGGTTTCTTTGTGTATCCCTTGCTGTACTAGACTCACTTTGTAGACCAGGCTGGCCTTGAACTCACAGAGATCCACCTGCCTCTGCTTCTTGAGTTCTGGGATTAAAGGCATGTGCTACCATGCCAGGCAGATGTAAACTGCCATGTGGGTGCTGGGATTTGAACCCAAGTCCTTTAGAAGAACAGCCAGTGCTGTTAACTGCTGAGCCACCTCTCCAGCCCTACAAGACTGAAATTTTGTGTACATTAAATAGTAACTTCCCCTTCCTCAAGCCCCTGGAAATTACTCATATTTTATGTGCTTATGAATTTCGTTGCTTCAAGTACTTCCAGGTACCTCTTTTCATGGAAGATATTTTTCAATTAGCCTAAAATCTTCCGCACTTTTCCATGTTGTAACATATAACAGATTTTCTATTCTTTTCTTGTCTGTGTGTGGTATAGTATATGCGTGTACATGTGCATGCATGTATGTATTATATACATGCAGTAGTAAGTGCACATGTCCTCGGGTAGTATGTACCTGTGGATAATGGCTGTCAATGTTGGATATCTTCCTCCATTGCTCTCCATCTTGATTTTTGAGATGAGATCTCTCACTGAACTTGGAGCTGGGCTGGCTCATCAATGAGCTCCAGAGATCCACATGTTTTCACCCCTTCCCCAAGCACTGAGATTACAGGCATACATTGCCTCACCCAATTTTTTACATGGATGCTAGGGATCAAACTCCGATCCTCATGGCAGACACTTTACCACCTGAGCAATTTCCTCAGCCCTTCTAGTCATTCTAATATTCCATTTTAAGGCTGATTGACATCAAAAGTCTTGCTTCTGATGCCACTTTCTAGTTTCTTTCTATATGTGGTATAATACCCCCGTCATAGTTTGCTTTCTGTTGCCGTAATAAACACTGACCAAATGCAACTTGGGGAGGAAAGGGTTTATTTACTTATATAACCCAATCACAGTCCATCAAGAAGTCAAAGGAAGCCAAGTGCAGGGCTGGAGAGGTGGCTCAGTGGTTAAGAGCACTGGTTGCTTTTCCTGAGGACCTGGGTTCAATTCCTAGTACCCACCTCAGACATATCACAGGAAATCTGACACTTTTTCTGGTCTCTTCCATACACATATACACACATCTATGTGTAATTCAATATTAAAAAGTTTTTTTAATGTCTCTGTGCCTATGAAGGGAAGTCAGGGAAGGAATGCAAGTCAGAAACCTAGAGGCAGGGAGCAAAGCAGAGGCTATGGAGCAATCCTCCTTACTGGCTTGTTCTCCTGGCTTGCTCAATTTTCTTATACAATCCAGACCATCTGTCCAGAGGTAGTATTTCCCACAGTGAGCTGGGGCCTCTCACATCACCCATTAATCAAGAAAATGCCCCCACAGACTTGCTTACAGGCCAATTTGATGGAAGCATTTTCTCAACTGAGTTTCCCTATTCCCAAAGGACTCTAGCTTGTGTCAAGTTGACAAAAAACTAACCAGCACACTCTCAAATTTCCTGCATTACTGTGTTCAGTTTAATTTTTTGTGTAATGAAATGTTTACATTCAATATATACATTGGGCTTGTGGAAAATGTACAGAAACGAGAGGTTTATGCATATAGCTGTCTCACTATCCACAGGATATTGTTTCCAGGATGCCTGTGGATGCTCAATTGCCTTATATGAAAGCCCACAGTATTTGCATATGACCTTGGTACCTTCCTACATATTTTAAGTGCTTCTGATGTCTAAAGCAATGCCTACACATCATTTTGCTAATGGATTCGGCACATAGTACCCCATGCCCAGCAGACTAAAGTGTTTCTTTTGGAACTTTCTGAAATTTTTTTCCTAATATTTTTAAATTTTCACTTTTAATTGAAATAGAGTTATTTTTGTACAATATATTCTAATCACGGTTTCTCTTTGATCATCTCTTCCCAAATCCTCCCCATCTTTGCATGCCACACATTCTTTTTTTTCTCTCTTAAGAAAACAAATAGGCAAGTAAAAAAGACAAACAAGAATAAAATGAAACAAACAAACAAAAAGAAAGAAAAGGGGGAAGAAAGGAAGGAGAAACAAAGAAAGAGCACAAACACACATACACACAGAGTCTCAGACTACATACACACACACACACACACACACACACACACACACACACGTTAAAAACACAAAATCAGAAGCCATAATATACAAGCAAAAGAACAGTAAGGTCTTTTTAAAGCTGCACAAACAAAGCGAGACAGAAGGCAAAAACCTCCAAAAATACCTTTGAGTTCATTTTGTGATGGCCATCTATTGCTGGGCGTGGGGCCTGCCTTTAAGTGTGGTTTGCATACCCAGTGAGAATCCCTTGGAGAAACTAATTTTTCCTTTGCAAGCAGTTAAGTAGAGATAGGTCCTTGGCTGAGGATGGGAGTTACTTCCCCATCTCAGTTCTGGGATCCTGTCTAGTGTGAACCTACGTTGTCCCTATGCATGCTGTCACAGTGTCTGTGACTTCATATGTGCATCAGTCTTGTTGTGTTTGGAAGACACTGTTTCTTTGGTATCATTCATCCCCTCTGGCTCTTATAATCTTTTTGCCTCCTCTTCATTATAGTTCCCTGAGCTCTGAGGGGAGGGATTTGATGAATACTTCCCTTTTAGGACTGAGTGTTCCAAAGTCTCTCACTCCCTTCACACTGTCCAATTGTGAGTCTGTACATTAGTTCCCATTTTCTGCAGGAGGAAGCTTCCCTGATGATGGCTGAGCAAGACAGTGATCTGTGAGTACAGCAGAATGTCATTAAGAGTCATTTTATTGCCATGTTCCTATAGCAGAACAGTAGTATTTTGTTTTCTCCTATGTCCATGGCCTAGTCTCAGATTCTTGGCCACCCAAGCAGTGTTAAGGGTGGGTTTTATCTTGTGTAGTGCGATTTTTCCTAGTATTTTGATTTGAGGTTGTTAGAACCTAACCTCAAATCAAACCTCAAATACAGAGGTTCAACTGTACTCATATGCTCAATTGAAGAAATCAGCTGAAGAGAAACACAAGGACTTAAGTGAACACTACACAGTCCACTTAAATAAAGTCACATTTTGTTTTCATGCAGGAGGAGAGAAACAATATTCCATTTTTTTTTTTTTTTTTTTAAAGGTTTATTTATTATGTATACAGTGTTCTGTCTGCAGGTATATCTGCAGGCCAGAAGAGGGCACCAGATTTCATTATGGATGGTTGTGAGCCACCATGTGGTTGCTGGGAATTGAACTCATGACCTCTGGAAGAGCAGCCAGTGCTCTTAACCGCTGAGCCATCTCTCCAGCCCGAATATTCCATTTTTTGAATTGTGCTTTAAAGAGCCAAATTGCACAAAATATTAGAGGATATTGTTGCTGTTTTGCAGACAGAAACCACAGATATCACCAGTCCTATGCATTGGCACAAAGGAAAGTGTCACAGTTCATTCATACATACATACATTTAACAAATGCTGGTATCTCAGTGTACCTTGTACCAACTCTGCAGATATCTGACCAGCCACGGTCTATTTCCTCTTGGAATGGTTTCTTGTGCAAAGATGCAGATATGCCTAGACTTTGCACCATTTCATGATAACTACATATACAGACAAGAGTAGAAGATGCAATCAGCTTTGGAGAGGATCAATAATAATGCCTGTTGCTAAGCAACACTATAGCAACTATATCCTAGAGGTTGGGCAGGCAGGGACTCACTCACGATGAATTGCATTTTTTGTTAAGGGAACGAGGACTGATAACATTCATCAGTATGTAAAAACACAGAGTATTTGAGACAGTGCAAATGGTTTGTTATTTCAAAGTGAACCATGGGGCTATTCAACTGGGATACATCCTCCTGCCCCAGATGGGGAAGGGGTAGTAACTAGGCCTTATCTTATTTCCCTAATGTTCCTTAGTGGTCATAAGTATTTGCATGGCTGCATGTGTAATGGCCACATCTGCCCTCCTGGGATGCAGATGTGTAGCTTTCAGTATATGTCAAGAATTGTAGGCCCCCTGAGCTGGAGACCCACTAGTGAGACTAAAAGGCATTTTTGGCCTCAGAGTGTGACCAAGAAAGCTGACGCTGTCCTTCTGCAGACTAGCTTGAGTCCTATAACAAAGTTTCTATCTTTCTGTTTTCTTCATGATAGTTTGCTTCTCCAATAAGCCAACTTAATAACATCAGGAAAGGGCAATGCCTGCAAGGCGTGTCATGAAGAGAAAGGGCTGGTGGGATAGGGACAGCAGGGGAGGAGGTCACACAGGTTCTGTCACTAGCAGGAAGGCCGCAGGCTCTCAAGATAGAGGCTTGCTCTGGTTCCTGCTCCCTCCTGCTGCACAAATGTGATTAGGGCTCCACAGAGCACCCTGAAATCAGGTTAGCGTCACTATGTGATGCTGAGTGGGGGTAATCAGAGCCTGGAGCAGAGCAGGTGCTAGTTTTAATGTGGCTTTTGAGAATTAGGACAAGATGACTTGTAGCTCCATGGCACGTGGACAAGCCATTAGAACACTGTCCATACAGCCCCTTGATGCTTCACCACCTCAGGTCATACTGTCTGCCCACAACTCTGTAGCTAGAAAGGACTAGGGCCTGTGGTAAGCACTCAGGACTGCTGTCCTCCAACTGTGTGGCCATTGGTATCACTGTTAATCTGTCCCTGTCTATGTGCTCTTGGACAATTACTTATCCTGGCACCCTCCTTAAGTCAAGTATGAAGCAGGGATTATGAACCTACTAAGACCATTTGATGAGTTACTAAGGAAGGAGCTAGCAATCAGCCCTGAACCTGTAAGCAATAAAACCAGTCACTCATGTTTATTCTCCATCAAGGCTCCTTGCAGAATGAGGCAGATTGTTATTGTGTTATTGTGCACAGTTGCTTTAAGCTCATTATAAAGAAATCAATAATTGTCTGCAAATTTAAGAATGTGCATTTATGTTTGACCACAAGCTCATCTCGGGCGATAAGCAGTAATTATATTTGGCAGAAATCATTCTCTGTACTCTGTGCACCCAGCAATAGATAAGAGCTGGATTTAACAAGCAAATGTTTAACATGTATGAATTTAACAGCAGAAATTATTGTTCTTAGGACAATTAGTGTTTAGATGAGAGAATGAGATGTAGCTGAAGCAATCACTGCCCTGCCGATATGTCATTTCTAAGAGACACAAAACTGAGAAAATCACGCAGTATTAATGTCTCAAGTCAATCTGTTTTTACTGGAACTGCATAATTTTTACCCCGAACAACACATACAAAGCACTTTAAGAGTCTTATGATGAAGCAACCCGTTAGCCAGGTACCTAAAGGCAAGCATTTTAATATTCAGTTAAATGTCACGATGAAATTACAGCTACCAGAGAAAATCACTGAGCCCCTAAGACCCGCTGCATGACTCATCTTGTGCAAATGAGGCAAGTGTGGAGAATGTTGAATGCACAAAGTAATGAAACTGGGTTGAGATGTAGAGGGGTCTGAGGCTCCAGAAAAGCCTGGAAACAGGGAACCTGGAAGCCCACTGGTACCTTTCACATTGGACAAGTCCTGTGCCCACTATGCTACCTTGTGAGTGAGAAAAATGGAACTCAGCAAGCAACCCTGCAGTGTGTCTCCCAAAGTAGTAGAGCTGAGCTTCACACCTAGGGCTTTATAGTCTCTCTCTCTCTGTTTCATGTACGCATGCACGTGCATACACACACACACTCACACACACACAATTTGGTTTTTGTTCTTTTGAGACAGACTCTTCTTTTTTGAAAATATATTACTTGTATTTATTGTGCCCTGGAAATTAAACCCAGGTCATCAGGCTGATGACAAGAAGTTATATCTGCTGAGCCATCTTGCGTGCCCTGAGATCTTCCTGCATAGTCCAAACTGACCTCAAACCTGAGATCCTTCTGGCTCCACTCCTAAAAGCTAGACTAGCAAGCCTACATGACTGTTCCTGGCCCTCACTGTCTGCTTTCTGATACAATGACATCTCTGAGCAATGATGTCCCTAGAGGGCCTACCTCTTCTGAATCAAAGATGAGTGGTAAATCCACCATTCCTATGGCTCTGTGAGGTTCTTACTTCAGGGAGCTGTCATTTTTAGCTCTGAACCAGCCAGGTACCAAATAATGACAGACAGTCTGAGCCTCTAAACTTAGTCAAAGCAGTCTTCTCGTTGCCTGCCTTGACTGTAACTTGCCATGAGCACCAAGAGAAAGGCCCCTTCTCACAGTCACATGCTCACATCTAACAGGACCTAGAACTTCTGCATATGGCCCTCATGGTGTACCCAATCCCGTTACATGCTCCTCTTCTTGGGACCTGTGAATAGGATAACAAGATGTCTTCATTGGATTACTTCATGATCTACTGGGTCATCATACCTGTGTAATCACAAAGCCTATATTTAAATATTTGCCTCTGCTAAGCCTGAGGACATCCTTGTGAGCAGAAGCCCTTTGTGAACATAGGTGAGTATAACAGAGAGCCTGTCAGAGCCCTGCCAGTGCTTGCTTTGCCACCATCTCCTACAACTTGGTACAGGGAATACTCTGGTCCCTGGTAAAGGCATTGCCTGTGGGAAAGAGTGCCAAGTACCTCCACCAACCCAGGCTTCTATGTGAGCAGCAGGCCCAGGCAGCCAGGTGAGATACCCACAGATGCCAGGTTGCCTGGCAAGAGAGCTATGATCTCACTGAGAGGTGAGCTTGGATTTCAGGGAAAACATAGTCATCTGTGAAATGGAACCAGAAAGGCCTTGGAGATAACCATGTCTGATTTTCTGACCTCCCCAAATTAACACTTGAGTCCTGCAATGTAGTTAACATTATTGGAGGTGGGGAGTTGACACAAGAGGGAAAACATTGTTCAAAGAGTGCGGTGTGACACTATTTCTGGGGAGACTTTAACAATTGCCACGCACCCTTGATATTTGACATGTGCTTGACACAAGGGTGTATGGGATTACATGTTTCCCTCAAGCTTGAGGAGAAAGTTCACTATCCCAACAGCATGATCTCTATGAATCAGACTGACCCTTGGCTTTCATAAATAGGATTTTTTATGGAATGTGTTATTAGTTCAGCAAAGGCATTTAAGCATCAATTCCATGTCCAGCAAAGTACAAATTTCTACCAATATAAAGACATTTCAAGAACATTGTGAGTCTAGAGGAAGAAACAGTCACATGAATAAACAAGGGTAACAGCATCTCAAGGGACTGTGGAGACGGATCCTACAGTGGATTCTAGGTCATATTCCCATTTTATGACCCACAGTACTCCATGAATTTGTTGAATGAACACTCTCCAGAAAAAATTCTATTTATGAAAGTCAAGGGTCAGTCTGATTCATAGAGATCATGCTGTTGGGATAGGAACTTTCTCCTCAGGCTTGATGGAACATGTAATCTCATACACCCTTGCATCAAGTTTAGCACACCATTTAGCATCATTGCCAGCCCCAGTGGAAGATTCTCATAGATCTTTTGAAGGTTGAAGCAAATCTTCAGGAAGAATGCCATTCTGGATAAGAAGAGTCACAGAGTAAGGACATGGAGGCATACCCTTGAACAGTGTTCTGGTGTGGCTTAGCTGACCCTAGCTGTGACTCTAGCAGAACCACTCAGGTCTCCCAGATGACCTCTGTCAGTATGTGTCACCTTTGATGTGCTTGCTCTGTGCTTTGTACACACACATACCAGCCACATACACACTACTACCATCACCAAACCATGGAGGGGAAATGTCTAAATTATTCTATGGGAATTATGTTCTCTCCAAGAGATGGAGCTGACGAAGTAGCATATAGGAATAACTGGAATAACCGTTCATGTGACTAAATCCCTTTTTCTATCCAAGGCACAAAACCCTGAAAATCTTTTGTAGGTCAAATGTGAGTGATCATAAATGAAAGCCAGTACTTCCTAGCTTCACAGCTCAGAGCTCAGATTTGTGTATATTTATTGGTGTGTGTGTGTGTGTGTGTGTGTGTGTGTATGTGTGTGTGTGTGTGTGTGAACTATTTCTGGGGAGACTTGAACAAGCGTCTACCCACCCCAGATTGAGAACTCATGACAGATTAAAGCAGGGATGTCATCAAAGGGCAATATAGTGAACCAATGAGTTTCATTGGGGTTACTTACAGGAGTATGAGTAGGGGTTACTTACAGGATCAGCAATGACTCAAAGGCAACTGTATCCCAAAGCCTCTCCCAGCTGATATGATGGCTAGAATCCAGGAGCACACTGCAGAACAATAGTGTTCTTTAGAGCATCCTTTTCAGGTAGTTCAGTTGGTCACACACACACACACACACACACACACACACACACACATACACACACACACACACATACACACACACACACACCCCAATAAATATACACAAATCTGAGCTCTGAGCTGTGAAGCTAGGAAATACTGGCTTTCATTTATGATCACTCACATTTGACCTACAAAAGATTTTCAGGGTTTTGTGCCTTGGATAGAAAAAGGGATTTAGTCACATGAACGGTTATTCCAGTTATTCCTATATATGCCTCTTCCAGATAGCTCATCTTGTGTGAGAGTTAGCTTAGAAGTCCTTTCTGCTTATATATGCTTGGGGAGGGAGGAGCCTAGTGAGTCTGATCAGTTTCAGGAACTTCTGAAGCAACTGAGTTGTTTACTTCCTGAGCATAAGATGCTTCTCTACCTATGGAATGTTTCACTCCCCCTTAAAATGTTCTAGGTCTTAAAGAGTTTCCCTCCAAGATGGATAGTTTTATCTAGGAGAAAACTGCTGCAAAGCAATGTGCGTGTGTGTGTGTGTATGTATGTCGTATATGACAACATGTGTATGTTCATATACATATCCATACATGTGTATGTGGAGGCCACAGGAGGACAAATTTTTTAAAATCACATACACACACACTCATACTATATATATAACTATATATAGTTATAGATAACTTTCTATAAACACACTATATATGTATATAATATGTATGATATATAGTACATTTTTAATATATAGTATATTTAATTAAAATATGTAGTATATTTTTAATATATACGTGTGTGTGTGTGTGTGTGTGTGTGTGTGTGTGTATACCATGTGTGTGCCCGGTGCCCATGGAGGTCAGAAGGGGGCATTGGATTCCCCTGAAACTGGAGTTATAGATAGCTGTGAGAAACCATGTGAATTCTGGGAACCAAACCTGGGTCTTCTATAGGAATGGCAAGTGTTCTTAACTGCCAAGCCATCTGTCCAACTCTTATATTACTCTTTTAGGCAGGGTCTCTCACTGAACCTGAAGCCCACTGTTCTGGCTAAGCCAATAGTCCATAAAGTCCTCATCATCCACCAGTGTCTGTCCCTCCAATGCTGAGGTTGAAAGCATGTGAGGTCATGCTTAGGTATTATGTAGAAGGTGAGGATTTGAACTCAGATCCTTTTGCCTTCACAGAAATCATTTTTATCCATTGAGCCATCCCCCCATTCCACAGTTCAAACTTCTGTTCTGAATAGGCTTGATCTCTTTATCTGCTATGATACTTTAACCAAAAGATTAAACACACACTCATGTGTTTCCATCTCCATGTAAATATTAATTAATATTGTACCTGGGTTAGCCACTGGCAGTGGTTATGGAAGATGGCTGGGCTACAACAACGGCAACATGGAGGATAAAATGGTGTTTGTTTTTTACCTCCTAGGTGGTTGTTACACTGGGAACCACATCTTGCTGCTCTTTTGACAATCTCCTAGAAGTGGGTCCCATCTGTAAGTATCTGATTCAGTTTTATTTTTGAAAAGTATTCTTGACGTGGAATGGGGGATTTAGTCAACCTTCCACTTTGAGGGGTGCTCATCACCATTAATTCTAATCATCATGACTTACAAGCCTTGTCTTATATTTACAATAATGTGACCCCATTGGCTTAAATTCCACAAACCTGGAATTTGAGCTAATCAAACAATGGCTAAGCTTAACAACACCAACATGCTATTTGAAAGGGAGAAAATGTTCAGCACTTCATGCTATTATAATGTTTAGGATATGGTGGCTATATTAAGGAAACTAAGCCCTTCAGCATTTGGAGCAATTACTCCCGCATGAAGGTCCTGTGCATTCCTCACATACCCGAGGCATGAGTTGTTTGTGCTTGAATCTAGTCTTTTGTCACACCCTCTTTAAAGTACTTTTTTCCTTTTTAAGAAAATAAATTGCCGGGCGGTGGTGGCACACGCCTTTAATCCCAGCACTTGGGAGGCAGAGGCAGGCGGATCTTTGCGAGTTCGAGGCCAGCCTGGTCTACAAAGTGAGTCCAGGACAGCCAGGGCTACACAGAGAAACCCTGTCTCGAAAAAAAAAACCAAAAAAAAAAAAAAATTATTGTAAGCCAGAAAATGTTGGCACATGCCTTTAATCCCAGCACTTGGGAGGCAGAGCCTGGCCAATTTCTGAGTTCGAGGCCAGCCTAGTTTATGGAGTGAGTTCCACGTCAGAGAAACCTTGTCTTTAAAAAAACAAAAGAAAGAAAGGAAGGAAGGGAGGAAGGAGGAAGGAAGGAACAAAGAAAGAAAGAAAAAGGAAAGGAAGAAAATTATTGTGCTGTGCTGTGTGACATTTTCAGTGAGGGTAAACACTAGTTGGGATGGCATATGCTCCATCTTACGTGTGTACAAGCACGCGCTGCAATACTTTCCTGTGAAATGATGGATTCCTCAGACCTCCTCATCATTAAGCAGCACATAGCTGTTAGTATTGATTTTGCAAATCAATACTTTCAAGCTAAACTTCTACAAAGAATACTTCGTTTTAGATAATTTCCTGGCCTCATGCTCACTTCCTTCCTCCCTCGATCAGGACATTTTGTCTTTCTCATTGAGATTAGAATTCTGTGTTAGTTGCAAAATGAATAAATGCTTGTGTTTCTAAAGTTTCACCTTTGATGCGAGCTCTGGGAAGTCAGCAGGCCTTGGAATTGTTTCTAAGGCATCAAGGATATATCAGCTCATGAAACTCACTCTTCTCTGTCCCTCAGGGATGTGAAGGCATGGGTGGAGCTGTCCCTAGCAAGCTCTCTGACCTCAGTCCTTTGACTTGTGCCAGACATCACGCCACCTGCTTGGCATTTGACTTCATTGTCACTCTGTGTGGGCCAAGCACATTTCCCACCTCTCCTAACCCCTGATTTGTTTGTGGTCTCTTCTCCGGAATGGGTTCTTCTCCCCTGGGTCATTGTTCCCTGGCCATTGAGAGACAGTGGTGGAGGTGGTGTTGCAGGCACACTGGTGTGGTGGTGGTGGGGGCTGGTCATGACCTCAAGCAGCAGAGATGCTTATAGCTTACAGCTGCATGTCTTAAATTCTGACCTTCATTTTCCCCTATCTGAAAATTGGAAAAGAAAAACGGTTCTCATAATGGTAAAACAGTATTTCCTTCACAGAGCAGCTCAGGGAATTGACAATGGGCTGTAGGAAAGGCATGTACTGCTTGTAGTACATGCTTGCACTGCCAGGACCGTGAGGCTAATCACCAACCGTGAGAAGTAGGGTGGACACAGCCTTGCCATTCACACAGGATTTGGCCCCACCTGTTATGAGCTATGGCACAGCTGAGATTATTGCTGGCTAAAGAGAGCCACACACAGCAGGCTGAGAGCACACTGAACTAGCTGGCCATCCCCAGCTATGGCTGTACTGTGGGCCTCGTTAGCTGCAGACCTTCACAAGCTCGGCCAAGCAAGTCGAAGTCCTCTGACTCAGATGTCAGGCCAAGGACTGAATGTCCTGGCCAACAGCCGGCTGATGTCATTCCCCAGGGCTATCGGATTTAAAGCACTGAAGTCTTCTGCCAGATAGAGCCTACATGGCTGCTATCCCTGAACTCAATCTGGCTCCCCACAGGAGCAGGAAGATGACAGCCAGCAGGTGGCCCCTGCCATTAATGCTCCCACTGCCAGATGATTACAGCTCAGGCTGCCCTGCTGTCCTGCAGCTCCCTCTGTCAGGCGGGTCTGGTGCTGTGGTCAGAGACTGCTGTGTGCTTTACTGTTTGGGTTCAAGCCCAGGGATCACTCTTGGGACAATACTGGGGTGCTGACAGGCCAACACCAAATCCTTTCATGCATGGCCAATGTTCATACTTGAGGGCAATATTACTAACCAGTGCTGGTGTCTTAGAGTTAAGCCTTTGTCACCCATTGTAGCTAAAGTGATGCCTTTTATTTAGGTATCATCATTTAGCACACTTCACTGCCAAGCACTGTGCTCTGAGCTGGCCTTATCCTATTGATTAAAATGATCTAGTTATAACAACACAGAGTCCTTCACTCACCATTGCACATCAGTAGATGGCTTGATTCCAGCTTCTGCTTCAAGAAACTCAGGCTTTCTTTAGTTCCCTTGAAAATGGTGCACCAGAGAGCGTGGTGACATTTGCCCACCTGGATGGACCAATTGCCACGGTGGCTGTTTCTTAGGAAGAGGATAGATTATAGCAGATGGATAGATGGCAGCCTTAGGTACACACATGGGAACACTGAGGAAGGTGTCTGGTTGAGCAAGGTAGGCAAGTCTGGTGGAATAGGGAGGGGAAGGGTGTACTGCAGTCTGCCACAGCTTCAACCTGAGGGCCAGAGGGGCTGTAAGGAGGCTGTGCTGCCATGACCAGCCTGGCCTGGCTTCTGTGCATTGAGGTGGCCTCTTAGAAAATAGGCTGTAGTAGCAATAGGAGGCCAATGGCTGCAGAGGCCAAAAGTGGTGTGGCCTCAGCACTAATGTGCCTGGCCTGTGTAGCTCACTATGTCTGGCTATTGTATGTTCATGCTGCATCCACACAATTCCTACATGTGCACATGTGCTGGAGAATCTGGATGATGGGGCTGGTGTCAGCCATTCATGTAAGATGTGAACCGAGAGGCATTGTCAACGTCATCTCACTTTCCCCATAGAACTAAGAGAAGCCTTTAGAGAAGTTTCTAAGGAGCACTGATGAGTTAGTTATCTTTTGTAGGAGTTTGGGGTTCATCCAAGTTGAAGAAGACAGTCTCCATAAGGCAGTTCCTGAGGCTGAGTGTCCTTGTTCAGACAATTGTTATAGCTTCAGGACTCCTCAAACTCCTTTAGTCACATAACCTGCTAGAAGATTAGAAACTTACTGAGAGCTCCCTCATAGGGATGGTTGAAGACAGGGATTAACATCAGCTGAGAAAACACACAGGACAATCTTGAAGTGTGAGCACACAGGGCTTCTGGTGGTCCCTGAGGAGTCATGAAGGTATGAACTGCTTTGGTTATAATGTGTAACCATGTGCGCTGGGTAATGACATTTTCCTAGCAGACAAACCTGAGGACCTTGTACGGTCGGTCTACTTTTGTGTGGATTTGGTCCTACTCAGAGCCTCCTGGTAGCCCAGCTAGTACATTCAGAAATCAACTCCTCCAGAAGTCAAAATTGTTAACGCCATTGCCCAGTGTGCCCATCACAAATCATAGTATCAGACTGTCTGGGCCAAAACCCCAGGCAAAAAAGAGGTCTGTAGGTCATCCCTCAGAAACCAGAGTAGAGGTTATATCTTTTGCAGGAAAACTTGATTCTTCAGTACAGATTATTTGGTGCTCCCTTGGTCTTTTCCTACCTACTGAACCAGATTTATGGGTGAAGGGACCTGAAGCATTCTAGAGTGGCCTTAGCTGTTCAGCCTTAGTTGTTGAGACTCAGAATAAGCGGTCTCTCATCTGGGTGCTGTGAAACAGGTTCTGAGACCTTTAAGGGTGCAGCTGAATGGCCTGTTTTCTTTTCAAGATTTTACTGACTTATCCAGCTCACCCTTCTCTCAAGGGTGGAGGTTATGGGAGGAGAGACAAATGGGTGTGATAGAAAGAAGTCTAAATGCCTTTCTAGACTCGGCCTTCCCTATGCCATGGTATGGATGCTTCTTACTATCAGCCCATGCAAACTCCCATCTTGTCTTTTCTCACTCCTTCATTCAACATCCTGAACTAAACATAAGCCAGTGGCATCTGTGGAACTTTGTTAGAGAAACCTCAGCCAAAAAGCAAATTCTATAGACAGAGGTCTATAAGGGACCCAAGCAGCACCCATGGAAAACACAGAATCATTTTGTTTTAGTCTGTTTGGGATGTTCTACAAAACACCACAGACCCCAGGGTTTGTAAACAAAGCAATTCATTATTTACATTTCTTGTATGTGGAAATTCAGGATCAAGACACCAGTTGATTTGATGCCTGAAGGAAACTCATGTACAGGCTAATGGGTGGCACATTCTATGTGTGCCTGCATGGTAGATGACATAAACAGTCTCTCTGGTGTGTCTTTTATATGGATGTTAGCTGAATTCCACTATGATGATCTGGTCAGTTCTAGAGGCTAGGATTTAACATTCCAATCACAGCATGTCTTGTCTTACAAAGGAGTATAGAATTCTTCTGCCTCACAGCTAATCTGAGTGATGGCTGCACATCATAATCCTGTGGCTCCTTGGGGAGAGTCTTGTGTTATCCTAAGGCTTTGTCTCTCTTGCTGTATCCAACTGGGGTCGGGTAAGCACCTAGTAAGACACCTCCACTTTCAGAGGACGTGGGGTTTTTTTTTTTTTTTTTCTTGTACTTCAGTTCTTGACAGTGTCCTGGCATAGTGGTATAAGTCATCTGACCTTGATTTACTAAGAGTCTTAGTTTGAAGAATAAACTGAATCAAAGCCTGGAGTATCTTTTACATCTTTTACCAGCAGAGTTTAGAATGACTCATTTTTTCTTATAGCACACATATTAATGACCATAAAGTATGAAAAAAATCTCTAGATCCATCATTCTGTGTAAATACAAGGACACCAGGATCTTCACCTGTGCAGGGATAGCTGCCTGCTATCCTCTCTGTAGCCTCAGTCTTTATATCTTAACCACCACATGACTATATTTGATGGTTGGGCTATTTCTCACAGTGTGTTTTTCCTACATAGACACACACACACACACACACACACACACACACTCAAAGCATTACTCACCTTGGACAAGAAACCAATTAAAGACTAAATTAACAATTCCACAAAAACCCAACTTGGTGAAATATTGACGTTACTGGGGTTATTTACCGGAGTTTGGGTGAGAGGCTGCCCAAAGGATCACAGAGGCCTCAAAGGCAGCCACATCACTGAAAATCAACCCCAGCCAGATTGATATTTCACAAAAGCTGCACCTTGGAGCTCCCAACAGGCAGCTCTGCTAGCCAGTCTCCTTTCTCTAGCAGCCATTAGTGTTTATATAACTTTGGTTGGGAGGGGGGTGGGCGTGAGAGGATCTTGTAAATTTCAGGAACTTCCTAAGACCTGTGTTTGTTTACTTCCTGAGTTTTAAGAGGCCTCCCTCTGGCATGGAATGTTTTAATTTATATATTTCTACGCAACGCATGAAAATCATCTTTCTGTTTGTTTTGGAGACAAAGTTTCTATGTGTGACAGCCCTGGCTGTCCTGCTTTGTAGACCAGGTTGGCCTTGGGTTCACAGAGATCAACCCACTTCTGCCTCCTGAGTGCTGGGATTAGGGGCATTTTCCACTATGCCTTGCTCAAAAATTCATGATTTTTCACTGACTTGTAAGTGATAGTATAAACAAAGTACAAGTATTATCTAATGTATAGTCAAAGCTATAGGTACCATATTACCTTCATTTGCCTATGAGAGAGTAAATCTTAGGAGAGGTGGCTAAGGACAGATATATGAAGAGCAGTGAGCTTAGATAATATGTACATATTTAGGGAGTATGCTTGCAGAGGAGGCTTTCTCATGCCCAAACAAAGAAGGTGAGGATTCTATCTTTAAGGCTATTATGTGTGGTGGGAGAGAAGGATAGTGTTGATTGTCAACTTGATAAGATCTGGTATCAAGGAAACAAGCCTCCAGGCACTCCAGCCCCCTAATTTAGATAAAGTTAGTCTATGGCCAGACCTTTGGGGATTATCTGGATTAAGTTAATTGAGGTGGAAATAGCCACCATAAAAGTGGTAACACAGTTCTCTGGGTTACAGTCCTGTACTGCATAAAATGTAGAGATCTGGCTGAGGACAAATATTTGTCATTTTCTATTACATATTCATAGATTGAACAGGATGACCTGCTTCAGACGCCCATTGTAAGAACTGTTCTACCTTGAACTGTGAGCCAAGTAAACCCATTTTCCCCTACATTGCTTTTGTTGGAGTATTTTGTCATAGCAACAGGAAAAGTGACTAATTCAGGTAGGAGACATAAATCATTTATAACAGGAGCCAAGGGTAGTTTAAGATAGTGTAAGATAAATTACCTAAGTCTGTGGTGGACATGGAACAGGTAGAGCAATACTAGTGTATATATTTGCAAGGTTCTCCAGAGGAAGGGAACCAGTAGAATGCTTACATATATATCCTATACACACATCTATACATATATATGTTCTAAAAATGCGATGTACTAGATTGTCTACAGTGGTTGTCTCTATGTAGAGACACAAGGAACTCAGTTGCTGCTCAGTCCAGGAAGTAGAGGCTTCAGCAGGCCCAATCTAGTGATAAAAGCCTGGAGATGCCTGGGAAGTTTCTGGTATTGAGTCCATAGCAGAAGGCTGAGGATGCTGGAGTGCAATGTCAACAGAGAACAGCACCAGCAATAAATGTAGTTGATTTGGAGACAGCATCTGATGCAGGAAGGTAACTGTTTTTCCTGGGAACTCCATATGTGACCTACACATAGGAAGGGGCCACCCACTTTCAGTGTGGGTCTTTTGCCCTCAACTAACCCTCCCTAGAAATGTCTTCACAGACATGCCAAAAGCTTTGTCTTTCTAGATGATTCTGAATGTGGTCAAATTGACAACCAAGACCATCAGAATGTGGACTATGTGTCCTATTGTCCATAAAGAATGTTTCTCAAAGGAGGACTTGAGAAGGGGTTAGGAATACAATGAGGGAGTACAATAGAGATGGGCGGAACAAGAGGGTTTACAAACAAAAGAGAATGTAGGTAAGCACAATAGGAATGGCGTGTGTTGGACTCACTATGCTGAGTAGTTGCTTGTGTTTCCCCTACTTTCTAAGTGCTCTCTGGGCAGCTTATGTGTTGGAAGGCTAGCAGCTGGTACCTGTGCCCTCAGTTCTAATGCCTCCTGATGGGAAGGCCTTTTGGAGATAGCAAATTCTATTGATTTTCTGTATGTAAGTGGTATGCTAGACAGATATTTCTTACTCCTCAGGGAGTGGGGCTATAGCCAGGTGAGAACTCATCATTTGCTTCTGACTTTAGGCAACCAGGAGGGTGTGTGGCTCCACATTGATGCTGCATATGCGGGCAGTTCCTTTATCTGTCCTGAGTTCCGTTATCTTCTGAATGGTGTGGAGGTGAGTAAGCTAAGTTCAATAAGGTCTTTTGTTTTGATTTTTTTGCACTGGGAATCAAGCCCACAGGCCTCCTGTGTACCTGGCAAGTAGTCTGCCACTCAGCAACACTGCTACTCCCAGGTCATTAAAAAACACAAAGGCAGATCCAATGTGTTATCAGTGAATTTTCCTTTTGTAAGAGTGGGACACACCAACTCTTTATTTCAGCAAACTACTTGGTTTATTTCAGCAAACTACTTTCTAGCCAACTGCAATGGTTATTACAAAATACACCTCCCCAGGGAACTGGAGAAATGGATCAGTGAATAAGGGTGTGTACTGTTGTTGCAGAGGACCTGAGTTTGATTTCCAGCATCTACTCTCATAACTGCAACTCGAGACTGGATGCCTCTGGCCTGTGCATACCTGCCCTCCATATATATATTCTATGCCCCCTCATACACATAAGTTTTTAAAAATGAAAACCTACTTAATAAAAGAAATTACAGCTCCTCAGGATAGGGGCTGAGAACATTCCAGTCATGCAGCCTGTCTTTCGAAACACTCCTGAGGCTGATAGCTATTTTCCAGTTGCTACAAATCCTGGACAGAACTGTACATCATAGGTTAGACTTATACACATAAAGCTATGGAAAAACATTTATGAGTAAAATAACATTTCTACGCATTCCAGTCAAATAATAATTTAAAATGTCAATGTGCAATTCCCTACAATCTGGCGCAATGTGTTGATCACATTCTTCTCATATACCTGAGTAAGGTGGTCACATTGGTCAATATTCCACAGAAAGTCACCAATGCATTTTAAATGTCCCATGAACTCTTCTGAAATTTGCAAAATGTATCCTGTCATGCCCAGTGAAACTCTTTCTTGAGAAGTAACAGTCAAAACAGTTAGCTAGAATTCTACTCTCCCCAGAGCTACCGAACATAAACTAGTGCAGCAATTGGGTAGCATTCACATAGAAATCACCCATGGATGTGCCGCCCATCTCTCCAGACACAGGCAGAATTCCACTGTTGGTCTGTCTACAGGATAGAAACCTTTTCCAGCTGGCAACATGCAGATTAATGCACTGAAGAGCCCCAAGAGGCCTCCTGTAGAAGTGTGTCCAAGGAAGGAGATGCTAAATTAGGGGAGTCGGGGCTTTAGCCAGGAAAGAGTTGCTTTCTTCTTGGAAGGACAGGCTTTTGAGACTTTATCTTGGGAGGGAAGCAGGATCAGCATGCAGGCTTCACCATTCCAGACTGGAATCCCCATATGCCCTTGGGCAGGTCAGGTATCCCCTAGTCACATCATAAAATGGAATTGCTAGGGATGAATCCTTTGTGAGGTCAGCCTATGGAGTGGCTTAGCTAATCACACTTCAAGGGTTTTATATGAATGTGGTACATAGGACACTGGGCACCCATTAGATGCTTTCATTATTTTTCACCAGAGCCTAAAGAAACTGACTCTAAACCTCTTTCTGTTTGTATGTCAGGCTTGCCAATCAATTTTCTAATTATCATTTTGAAGTCTCATAAGACTGTAATAACAGAAAAGCAAATGTCAAAAATACAGAATACAAATTGTCCCATCTTTGAAGAGAATAATCCCCCTTCTTGCTGATAAATCAATAGTACTGTGGTTTCTATCTCCACTATGTTTCTTCATTCTCTTACGGAGCCAGTATTTCCTTATTGAGTGTTTCATACATGCTAAATTTGGATCCATCCTAGGAGGTAGAAAGAGGTCAAAATCACTAAGTGCTAGGGGTTGTGTTAGCATGTGGAAAGTTCTAATACTATGATTCTGATGCCAAACCCCTTACTAGTTTCGTGGGTGTTTGGGTCTAGGAAATGAACACTAATCTTGATGGTGTGTGGACATTCCTAATCCAAACTCCAACATCCAAAACACTCCAAAATCTGAAACTTTCCAAGCCCTGATATTATACCGAAGTGGTAAGTTCCGTATCATGAAGCTTTGTCCCATATATGTATCCTGTCATACCCAGTGAAACAAAACAAAGTCCAGGCATGGTGGCGCATGCCTTTAAGCGCAGCACTTGTGAGGCAGAGGCAGGTGGATCTCGGCGAGTTCAAGGCCAGCCTGGTCTATAGTCCAGGACAGCCAGAGATACACAGAGAAACTCTGTCTCTAAAAAAAAAAAAAAAAAAAAAAAAAAAACCAACAACAAAGCTGTATCTTTGAACACTTACATTTCTTGTTTAGGTTTGGGTCCTATTGCTAATCTATTACACTCTGTATATGTAAATACTTTTAAATATAAGGAAGGATTTCAGATAAGGGACACTCGACCCATTTGTCCTTCAACATAGTGAAAGGAAGAAGGGCCCCGTGTCTCCTGTGCCTTTCCCGGAGTCAGGCCTAAGCTGGAGGCTGCTGAGTTCAGGTATCCGGTTTAGGGTTTCCTGTTCTTCAATATTCTTCTTTGGGCTGAACTGACAACTCAAAGTTTCACCTTTCACAGAGGGGTGCCGGACAGTCAGACCACCACAGCGATGGGCACCGCAGTCAGATCCTATCAACAGCAGACAGCACTCACAGGGACAAGGAGTCGCTGCAATTTTTCCTCCATTAGTGGTACCGCTCTCTCCTTGCCTGGCTGAGGGCTTGGCTGCTCCGTGGGCAGATAAGCGGCCGCAATATCCTGCTGTGGCCCGACCCTTGCAGATAAGGGCTGTCCTCTCTGTCAGCGGGAGGAAAATATCACTGTACCTTAATGAAAGAAGTTTAAACAGATCAGCCCCAGTGGAGGGAACTAATAAAATCCCCAGCAAACAATGCTCCTCTTTAACCTTTTGTTTCCTTTTATCAACAAATGAAACTTGCTGTAATTTCCTGTCTCCTCAAAATTACTTTTTCTGAAACCTGGGAGGAAATGAATCCGCACCTCCAGCTTGGGTCCATATGGAAGCTTGTTTAGGCGGACGCCATGGCTATCACTGACACCAGTCAGGCCCCTTAGGGCTTTGCTACCTTTTTAGTGAGGGTCCCTAGAATTAAATGTAGAGGAGCAACCACAAAGCCTTGGGGAGTTTGAAAAATGTCCCTTTAGGAAATCAAGCTAGACTGTGCCTTGCTTCTATCTAAATTCAGCTCTGAGGCCAAGTCCCTGACATTCAGACGGACTCATTGCCACTCATTGGTCACATGGGAAACCAGGGCCTGCATTTGGAAAATGGCAGAAAGCAGCCTTTGTGAGGCTCTTGGATTTGTTAGTGCACAGCTGAAACCCAGGCTCCTTCTAGCTGCTGTTGGGAGTTGAAACCTGTTTTCTCCTTGAAAAACATGGTCTGCCAAGCTGCAGTTGTTACCTGTGACCCTCCAGTCAAGAAGCCTTTAACTGTCTGGAATTCACTGACCTTCGACCTCATCTTTAAAACCGAGGAGGGAAACCCTTAGGTACATGGAAAGGGTTGTGATCTTTTGTCATGCTGGCCAAAGAAACTTCAGTTATATTAAAAAAAAAGGAATTTCTAATCGCTGTAGATTCGTTATGAGATTTATTTTTTTTTATTTCCTGTCATCATGATGATACATATATTCTGAGAAATTTGCTAGTTCAGGAAGTTGAAGGAATAATGTGCATAAAGTATTTACGGACCCAATCTGCATATTCTGCATATGGTACTTATGAATTGAATATTCTAGATATCCAGTGCTTTGAATGGTAGGATGGGGAATCTTGTGTGATATTATAGTGTGTAACCTAGAATGTGAACTCTTAGAATACACAAGGTCTTGCTTTATCCCTAAAGAGCTGTGACTGAACTGTTTTCGTTTTGTTTTTCTTGTTCCCCTGCAGTTTGCAGATTCCTTCAACTTTAATCCCCACAAGTGGCTTTTGGTGAATTTTGACTGCTCTGCCATGTGGTAAGTTCAGATACTGTTTGCCTGTGGTGGCCCTTGTCTCTGCGGAGAGGGAGGCCTACCTGCCGGAACACATCCAGGGCCCGCATGAGAGCAGAGGGAAAGCATCTAATCACTTAACCTCATCACTAGCTTCATTTCAGAACTACTGCTGGATGGAGTCTTGCTCAATCTCACTCTGGCTGTAAACTTTTATCTAGAATGTATTGTTGCAACAGATTAGCTTGAGGGGAGAGAAGGTGGAGACAGGAGACCTGTCATTTGACTTATCTCTCATGAGCAGACAACAGAACTTATATTTAATTCTTTTGCTTCTGCGTATTTATTCTTAGATTTATCACCAGTCTCTCTGACTAGTTCTGGCTTTAAACAATCTAAATGCCTAAAAGTAATTGCTGAGAATAAAAATAAAGTACCATGTCTTTTAAATTCCCTGGAACTTCTCAGTAACAATGCAGTAATCACATTGGCTATATTTAAATAAGAGAAATAAGTTTTTAAAAATTAAGTAATAGTGTATCACATAATGACATTTTAAGAAATAATGATTGGGAGTGTTGGAGAGTCAATAAACAATAGAAACTTGTTTCTTTAAAAAAAAAAACACACAAATCAGAATGAGAAATTGATTAATCACTCATAGGACCAGGGGAAGCTTTTGCTTGAATTTTTTATGGTATATAAGGTTAACGGTTTCAATATGCTTACTTTGCTAAATTGCTCAGTGTATAATGTAATTAAACAGATGATACTTTACTTTAAAACAGGAAGGAACACAGCTCTCGTTCAATTTAGGTAATGTCAAATCCCCACTTTACCAAATAATCAGTAGTGTATAGTTTAATAGCTTCTCTGCAGTCTTTTAACTGCTATAAAATCAAATTCTTTTTGTCACATTGTTTTCATAAAAAGTTTTAGTAACATTTTCAAATTTTATGTATTAATCTGTGAGGTAGGTGTGGGGTGTGTGTGTGTGTGTGTGTGTGTGTGTGTGTATACAGACATGCACAGAGCCTTGGAATGTGTGTGGAAGTCAGAGAGCAACACTCAGGAGTTGGCCATTTCCTGCCCTCTTGTGGGCTCTGAGGATTAAACTCAGGTTGCCAGGCCTGTATTTAAGAACCTTGACCCCCTGAGCTATCCTGCTTTCTGTTACTATAACAAAATACTGAAGAGAATCAACTTAAAAGCAAGAAAAGCATTTGGGTTTACAGTTTCAGAGATGTCAGTCTAGGGTCAATAGATCCCGTTTCTTGTGGCTTGTGGTGAGACAGCATATCATGGAGGAAACACAGGCTGGAGAAACTACTTGCTCCACAGTCAGTGGGACACCAAAAAGATAGGAAGGACCTGGGTTCTTATGGTCGCTTTCAAAAGCACAGCTTAACATTGAAAGATTTCCAACAGAGGCCAACTGTCTGGAAGGCTCTACCACCTACAAATACTGTCACAGGTTGGAGACCAGAATCTTCTGGGCCTTTGGAGTTACATTTATCCCAACCATAACAGGTATGTTAGTCAATTCAAGTTGCTCTAACAAAATACCATAGACTCAGTAGACATCTAACAGAATTTTATTTCTCACAGTTGTAGAAATCGAAAACCTAAGATTAAGACCCTGGTAGATGCAGTACATCAGGTTGGCTTGTTTCCTCATAGACAAATTTCTTCTTATTATGTCCACAGCTACTGGAAGGGGTGAGGGAGTCATCTAGGATCTTTTATAAGAGGTATTCAGTAATTCTCTTAACTAAAGCTGCACTACTGTTACCTAATAACCTTGAAGTCTCCAACTTCTAACCACTTCAGAATTCGGATTCGACATTCAGATAGCAGCTAAAAGAAAATCCGGTTCATTTGAGTTTGAGTATTATGAAATTAAAATAAGAACAAACTTATTTTATACTCCGGTGGTCTTAGCTATGGAATGTAACCGAGATAAGCAAAGAAACTAGATAAAATAATATGTGATAGTACATAAAATGTAGTTGATGGTGACTTCGGTGTCTGCGATGAGGAAGCTGTTGGAGGAACACTTTGGGGGAAAGATGGGGGAGAGAGATTTGGGTGATGAATGAACAGAGAGCCTAGGAGCTGATACAAGGGAGAAAAAAAGTGCGCAGGACACCAAGAATTGACTCTTTCATTCACTGACAGGTTATTTATGATAGTGAGGTCAGGAGAAGGCCCTTTGGGGAAGTGACATTTGACCGGACATCTGAATAGAGAAAGAGCAGACAGGAGTGAGAAAGTGTGTGCAAAGGCCCTGAGGTAGGATGAACACAATGCCTAGCTCAGATTTAGTTGAAAGAGTTGCAGATTATTCTGTTGGAAGATGACTTTGGATTTGTTCCAAATAAGCTACTACATGTAAAATTTGGTGGCTTTCTTTTTTTTAATACACGTGTTTCTTTTCAAAATGTTATTATTCTCATAGTCAGGATGGGTTAGAGCTGTGAGTAGCCCTGGGCAGGGCCCACACTTTCAGGTTCAACTAGCCCTACTAGGCAGTTATCCAGTCAAGCACAAGGCTCCCAGAAAGCACAAACCTCGCAGTTGTACACAGCATACCTTTTTTTTTTTGAAGAAGGGCTGTGCTAGGTTAGATGACAACAAAAGACTTTCTCCCAGAAGCAGCATACAACGCCCGAGTTCTCAGGCTGCATGGACAGAATTTTTGTAGTCTTCTCTGGCCTTTACAAGAAGTGACAGAGGGCTTGCCACAAACATCCTTATGCCAGATGTTTACTGCAGTAAAGCTTAACATAAGAATTTCCCTTCTAAGCCAGTGACTGCCATTTCTACAGCACTTCTCAGTTTATCTTATCCTGTCGATAGCTCTGCTGGCCAGGAATTGTTTTTCTGTTTTATGGGCGAGGAAGCCAGACCTTTAAGGCTTAATCCAGAAATATGTGGTGACCAGCACTACAGACCCATCTACTCAGGGGGCTGAGATAAGAAGTTTACTTCAAGCCAGGAGTCTGAGACCAGCTTGTGCAACAAACAGGATTCCTTCTTCAGAAAGAGAGATAGAGAGATAGGCAGGGAGAGCTGGGGGCAGAGGTGGGAGGGATTTTTCTCTTGTGAAAGGGTGCATAGTGATCCGTATCAGGGCTGGTGGGCCGACTTCTTAAAATGCAGGGCTAAGAGTAAGACAGAACCCTGCACTTTGTGCATTCCATTCTGAGAACAGATACAGGAAGCAGCACGTATCTGACACACCCATGCACAGAGAAGTGCTCAGGGAATCCAGTGGGATCATTCATCATGGCCACAGAAGAAGCTGAAGAAAGGGGTTGTGTTTTGGTGAAGAGGGGCCAAATTAGGCAGCCATTCTGTTTCAGCTTTCACTCAAACACTTATTGACTGTGTTTGCTCTCTGAACACTACAAAAGGCCCTGAATTTTAGCCCAGAAAGTACAGCCTAAAGGCAAAAGGTCACCAGCTAGACACAACATCCCCATCCGGTCTTTCTCTGCCCAGCTGCCTTCACGGAGAGGGTCTGTGGAGCATGCTGGGGGCAGGGGAGGGCAGGAGGGTCCCTCTGAGTGTCTGCAGAGAGTTTTAAGGGAAGATGGCGCCTTGGAAGGTGGTGACAGGGAGTCATTCAGATGATGAAATCTGAGAACTTTTTCAGTGGTCTTTCGCATTGTCCTGAACATCTAGCTACTAAATAAAAAGAAAGCTTTTGTTAGCCCTGCTATCACTGCAGTAATGTGATCTGCTCTGACAAAATAGAACTCCGGGCGGTCAGGAGATCTGTAAACATGAGAGGTTCTAGGTGGCAAAGCCTCAGACCCTGCAAAATGTAACACAAGTCAACAGTCCCAAGCTAATAACTTTTTACAGATACATTTTAAGATTTCACTAAAACAAGAAACAAATATAAATGTGTGTGTGTGTGTATTAGTGCTCCTTGTTTTTGTTTGTTTGTTTTTTTAATTTGTTTTGGGAGTGTTTTTGTTTGTTTTGTAGTCTTTAAAATACAAGTGTACCTCTTTTGTTTAATGAGATTTCACCAACAGTTTGCCCATAATGTAACATAAATACTTTGGTTGACTTCTTTAAATATTAAAATGGACAAGATAATGGGAGTTTCTGAAACTGCTAATCACTGTAAGCACAGTAAATAGTTTCTTAATGAATTCATTATTTTGTTAATAAGCTTCTTACTATTCATTTGGAACTTTGACTTCTTCCTATGGAAGTGAGTATGAAATGTCCTGTTCAGAGCGCAGCATCTTTTCACTGTCAGGACCGTGGAGAGAATTGACAAAACCACATATTAGTCATTGTTCTGTCTGCTTAGATAAATGATCTCAGGAAAGACAAATGAAACAAAACTAAGAAGGGCTGGGAGGTATCTCAGTGTCAGCTTCTGGATTCATTCCCCTGTGCCACAAATGAGGAGGTATATAATTACATGCACACTGATCAGTTGTGGTAGACAGTAAAAGGGTACGGCTGCAGATACTGCAAAGATGTTAAAAACAGCAAGAGGAATATGATCAAGAATGTCTACAACTACAAATACAATCTTACAAAAACTTTTTTAGTTGTATGCATGCCAAAACTGACTTAAATGTAAATAGAAAACCCCCAAACTTACACAGACACCTGTAAAATATTCAGATTTGGCCCTTCAGCAGTCAGCTGGGGGAGGTGACAATCCAGTCACAAATGTCTTTACAGGGAACAGCAGATGTCACTCATGTCAAGTTAATTTCAGCTTCATTCCAAAATCAGGTGAGAGGTCCAGAAAGAAAAACCATAGGATAACCCCACAAACTTAAAAGTTTGAATTCTAAGTCAACAAATCTCTTGCATGTATGTATGGTGTGATTTTTGTGGCATTCGTTGATCCCTATATGCCAAGGTATTCTTCCACTGCAAAAACCCTTCGAGCAAAACCCAATGATGTCTAACAAAATACTATAATGATCCAGAATGTGTGTATTCCAGATATGTGTGCATGTTAGAATGTTAGAAAATGTTGCTCATTGTGTTAAAGAAAGAGGGAAACACAGTTATCACATCAGGTTCAGAAAAAGCATTAGGGTAAAATACCCATGCTAGGTAAAACCAAAGGCGTGGGCCACTCACTATGCCTAGCCCTAAGTTTGTTTTTTTGTTTTGGTTTTTCCAGACAGGGTTCCTCTATGTAACAAAGCCCCTGGCCTGGCTGTCCTCACTTTGTAGACCAGGTTGGCCTCTAACTCACAGAAATCTGCCTGCCTCCTGAGTGCTGGGATTAAAGGTGTGTGCCACCATGCCCAGCAAGTTTGGATATTTTTAAAAAGACTTATTTATTTATTTATTTATTTATTTATTTATTTATTTTTTATTATTCGAGAAAAGGTTTCTCTGTGTATACCTGGCTGTCCTGGACTCACTTTGTAGACCAGACTCACCTTGAACTCACAGAGATCCACCTGCCTTTGCCTCCCTAGTGTTGGGATTAAAGGCGTGCGCCACCATGCCTGGCAATTGCAGACAGCTGTGAACTGCCATGTGGGTGCTGGGATTTGAACCTGGGTCCTTTAGAAGAAAAACCAGTGCTCTTAACTACTGAGCCATCTCTCCAGCCCCTAAAAGGACTTATTTATATTTTTAATGTGTGTGTGTGTGTGTGTGTGTGTGTGTGTGTGTGTGTATGCATGCATGTGTACCACTTGCATGCAGTGTCCAATACAAAGCCTCTTAGTAAAAAGTAGCCTGCCCCATCAATGATCAGAAACACAGATGAAGATCACAGTGATGGGCTGGTCATATAGCTTGCTTAGAATGAACAAGGCCCTGGATTTGATTGCCAGTAGTAGAAAAACAGAAAACAAAAAACAAACAAACAAATAGGGCTAAAATCAACACCCAGAAAGCCACACTGAAACACTACTGACTGTTGGAAATCAAAGGCTCTTCATACAAAATGTGAAAGTACCGATGCCAGCACAGTGTAGAGCCCAGTACGGTGCTGTCTGTCCAGAAAAATGTATTTCCTGAGTTGTTAGTGTCAGAGCCTGGGCCCTGGTAGTCCTATCAAGCCAGGCTTGCCCATCTACCCTCAATATTCCAGTTAAGAGGCATAATAATGATAAGAAACAACAAAGAAAAGACTTCTTCAATGCGGTCACACTGAAAAGACTTCTTCAGTGTGGTCACATTGGGAAGAGAAACAAAGGGGCCCAGTGACACTTCCACTCACATTTTCTGGGTACTGACATGGAAATCAGGTTTAAAGAAAGACCAAGGGATATGCATACCTAAGCAGTCCCGGTCAATGTGTGGCCTAGCCTATCATTGCCCTAGCTCCACTGTCTCCTACAGAAGTGGTCTGACAAGTCTTCAGAACTGGGTGAAACCTGTTTCTGGGAGACAAGTTACCCTCTGGCTGGCCCTGGCTTCTAGCCTTTTCCTTTCCCCAGCATGAGATTCCTGGGGAAATTCCAATCAGTGTTCTTAAGAGCCTGATAGCCAAAGGGAGGGGTGGTGTGCAAAGGTCTCTTTAGAATATCTTTATTCCCGCTGGGGTTTACAAGTCCTGTCTTTTGTTCTCTCAACTCAGGGTGAAAAAGAGAACCGACTTAACAGGAGCCTTTAAAATGGACCCTGTTTATCTGAAACACAGTCATCAAGACTCAGGTGAGCAGACATGTCTGTTTCTGAAGTCTGTTCAGGGTTTCATGCCATTCTCAGCATGGGAGGGGTTCTGTGCTCCCCTGGTTTAACCCTCACAACTCCTCCTATGCTGTGCTGAGTTGGGGGCAGTGGTTGGATCTGTCTAGCAGAGGTTCCCTGTCACCTAGGAAGCACGGAGAACCTGAGTTATAGGTGGGAGTTAAGGACAGAGGGAGGGCAGCCATCAACTTCACTTCAGGTTCAGACACGTCTCCCAAGAAAGAAAACACTTACAATAGTGACTGTGCTGATGTCTCTCCTAAAAAGAATGTCCACAATATCCATCAATACCATGACAAAAGCAAAAAAAAAAAAAAAAAAAAAAAAAAAGTAAAGGAAGAAAGCTGGGTAGAGAAAAGGCATGAAGAGAAAATATGAAGAAAACTTGGGTGGGACTGGTGCACCGATTATACAGGCTTCTGCATTTGGTGGTAGATCTGTGTTCTGTGCCTGGTGCTGAATACCAGACAGTAAAGGAGGCTACATGTCTATAGGCACCAGTAGACAGGGAGCGGTGGTGTGAGGGCTCACACAGACTTCTCTCAGAAGCCACAGCAGGAAGCCCGCAGTAACTGGGGTGGTCTCTAATTTAGCCATGTGCTTCCCAGAGACCATGGCAGAGAGCAGACACAATGAGGTATTTGAGCCATGTGGTCTGTGTAAGTCAGTCTCCTACTACAGTGAAGATGCCTGAGGCAATTAACTCATGTTTCTAGAGGCTCAAGTCAAAGATGGGGCAGCTGCACAGATTTGGGCCTTTGTTGAGACAAGCACATCATGATGGGAGCATGTAGGAAAACAAGTGCTTACATTGTGGCATACTTATTCCATAAGTCAGAGAAGGGGAGAAAAGGGGAGAGATGGGGAAGAGAAAAACTGCTGGGCTATCATAATCCATTTTGAATGCACATCTCCGGGGACCTAAGAGCATTCCAATAGGCCCCACTTCTTAAGGGCCCAAAGCACTTCCCAATAGCACCGCTACACACCTCTCCCCAGCTCCTCCTCCTCTTTGTGTGCGTGTGTGTGTGTGTGTGTGTGTGTGTGTGTGTGTGTGTGTGTGTGTGCATGTGTGTGCGCGCGCGCGCGGGTGTGTGTGCGTGCGTGTGTGTGTGTGTGTGTGTGTGTGTGTGTGTGTGTGTGTGTGTGT